>JBBMEG010044960.1:0-18135 GCA_037832605.1 Cyclanthera cordifolia | reverse complement strand
AAAAAAATGGAAAAAAAGTTTTGTTGTGGCCCCCCCCCCCCCCCCCCCCCCCGAAGGACAGCCGAAGAAGTCTGATCCCCTCCTAAGAACTAACAAGATCAAGACTGTGCTCAACACCGAGCTATAAGGCCGAGCTCAAAGTCGAGCTCGAGGCCAAGCTCAAAGGGGGTAAGCCATAGAGGTCATTATCAATTGAGTCCAAAGTCAATCCCTAAGGGGACGGTCGAAGGTGAACACCCCCTCCCCCCCCTAAGGGGGGAAGTTGTGGAGGCCAGGACTCCCCTAAGCGTCGGCCGAGTCCAAGTGACAATCGGATTCGCCGATAACGACCTGGAGTTATACCGAGGGTTAACACCACCCTTTTAGGGGGGAAAGCTGTGGAGGTCATTAGTGACCAAGTCCAAAGCTGACCCCCAAGGGGATGGTCGAAGGCGAATACTCCCCCTAATGGGGGAAAGTCGTGGAGGTTAGGGCTCCCCTAAGAGCTAGTCGAGTCCAAGTGACAACTGAATCCGTCGATAACGGACAGAAGTTACACCAAAGATGAACATCCACCTTTAGGTGGGCAAGCCATTGAGGTCCTTATGGACCGAGTCCAAAGTCGGTCCTTGAGGGGACGGTCGAAGGCTAAAAACCCCCCCCCCCCCCCGCCTCCCTGAGGGGGGAAAGTCGTGGAGGTCCAAGCTCCCCTAAGAGCCGGTCGAGTCCAAGTGACAACTAGATACCACTAATAACGATCGTGAGACACGCCGAGAAGTCTGACCACCCGCAGGGGTTCGGCCATGGGAACCAGGCCCCTCGAGGCCGAACCATGTCAAAATCTGATCCCTGAGAGGATGGTCGAAGGCGAATACCCCCCCCCCCCACCCCAAAGAAGGAAAAGTAGTGGGGGTTAGGGCTCCCCTAAGAGTCGACCAAGTCTAAGAAACATCATAAGTTGTTACACCCTTAAGGGGTAACCTCTTGGAGTTACACCGAGAACGCTCACACCCTTAAGAGATCGACCATGGAGATGAGAACCAGCAAAGGTTGGCCGAGTCCAAGTAACTCCCATGATAAGACAATTACACCTCTAAAGTGTATCGGCTAGAGGTTATGCTAGTGTTAATGTCCGGTTTACCGTTACAAACGACTGACCATTAAGTTGTCATTAGTGAGTTGCAGCGTTTACACTACTGACTGCTATAAAAGTCAGACGATTCACATTTCTCTCCAAGCCAAGCCGGGTTAAAATAGGCTGTTAAGCTTTGTAAGCCATTGCTAAGCTCTCAAGCTCTCTCTAACCACTCTCCAAAATCCGTTTACTGACTTAGGCATCGAAGGCCCTATGGCTCACACTACAACGATGTGCCTAAATTTTATCTATAAGCCTTTCGTCCATAGCAAACAAATTGTACCATTGATATCCGTTGACCATTTGTCGCATCAACAGTTGGTATCGTCTATGGGGACGAGTCAGTGTTGTACCTAAAAAGCTAAACCTTTTCTAAACACCAATTTTCTGTAAAAAAGGCACCGGGTCAGAGTCACGGCAACCAAGTTGTCTACGGAGAGTCCGACAACAAGCATGCTCCAAGGAGAGTTGATGTAGAAAGGCAAGAGCCAGAACTTATCGAGACCACTCAGTTCCTAGGGGTGGGTAACTTCGGCAAGAAGTGGTGCAATCAGATCCAAGGCTATCATCCTTAGAAGGGCGAGTTTGTGGAGTGGCAGAGAACCTGGGCTGGTTGATGGAGCTACTTAAGAAGCCTCTTCCGAATAAGGTTGCACTTCTAGCCAACCAGTAGCTGCCATAAGAGGTGGCAACTCTTTTTGCCGCAAAAAGACAACCTAGAAGAGGAAGAGCTACGTTGTTGGCATGAGAACCGGTGAGAGTCCCGACCACTGCACCTTCAAGAGAGGCTCCTGCTCGACACCCAAGACCGGTTGACCATGTTCAATTGAAGGGTAGTGGTCGACAAGGAGACCACTCGGAGCACGAAGTAGATTCCCGAGACAAGTCGGTCAAGAGCTCAATCCATCAGAAGCAACCAGTTCAAGAGCAATTCTCCAAGGAATTGTGTGTCATCGAATCTAAGAACCCGGGGTGCTCGAGCAACGGTAGAAGGATGAACCTAAGAGACGTGTTTAACCAAAGGTAGAAGGATGAAGCCCTCACCAGAACTGAGAGCTAGCCTTGGAAAGCCCAGTTACAAGCGACCATTGGTGGACTCGTTAAAGGGGAGTCCAACCAAAGCCAAAAGAGGAAGGTGAGGCAGGTCAAAGATGACAGTAGAGGTGAAGAAGTTTGAGTAACAGAACCTGTCCACGAGCTATTAGACTTCACTATTATAGAGGCCACCGCTATGCCAGCCACATAGTGATACGCCAAAAGTATCTCTAGTGGTCTCCGACATCCGGGTCAAGAGGATTCTCATCAAAGGGGGTAGTTCGGCAGATGTGCTCACCCTTAAAGCATACGATGCCATGAAGCTAGGAAGACCCACCGTACATGAGCTCCGAGTGGTAGAATCCACTTACCATCAACTGATGAAATTTCCCACTCAAATAGGAGTCGGACAGGTTAGAGGAGAACAACTGACATCTCGAAAATGTTACCACACAACCCTACAAGGGGTGGTAGGAGTTGCTAAGGTCAAGCTGATAGAATAGGAGCTGGACCCGGGAGTGGCCGCTCAAGAGATGGCACCCGAGAAGAGCCAGCCCCAAGCATATATTTGAACGCCTCATCAAACAAAAGACGTAGTAATAAAGGCAACAAGGCGTAACACCTAAGCAAGCAGCGGCGGCCTAATGTGACTCACCTAGGCACATGCACCCTTGAAAGTAAGAATTTTAATTATGCAATTTTGTTGTTTTTCAAATGTTCGCAATAAAAATTATCTCTTTATTCAAATAAAGCTCTCTTAATTTAAGCTTTGATATAATGATTTATTCAAAATGCTTCAATTGGGGGTAAGTAAGAGAGAAGTTAACATAAAAGCAAAATTGTATTCAATTTCAAAAAATTCAAATTTCAAATAGAGTAACAAAGTATTCAAACAACTAAATAATACTAAAAGAAAACTCTATTACTACAAAAGAAGGAACATCAAAGAACAACTACGAATAGCTCTCAGCCCCATGTTCGCTAGTGTTAGGCCTATTGAGTCTGGCTTGGGCAGGATCTGTGCTGGATGGAAGAGGCCAAGGTGAAGGGTCAGCAACTCTACTAGGTATAGTGGTGCAAAACGACTTAAAGAGAGGCAGGATGTCATCGAGACTGGTTCCCTCTCTAATTCGGTCCAGCGCCCAACCAATTGCCATTTCTCTAGCCTTATTCTCAAAAATAACAAAGGCACGAGAGCCATGCTCAAAGCTAGCTAAGTATGAAGCGTTATTCAACTTCCCTTCAGCTTAAGCCAAGTCTCGACGAAGATGGGTAATGGCAGACAAGTTCTCTTGGCGAGCTTGAGTAGCCGATAACCGCGCCACCTCGACAGAAGCCCTCGAATTCGTCAAAGCAACCTCAACAACACGCTGAGCATCCCGAGCCTGAGCCAGCTCCACCTGAGCTGCTCGAAGACAGTAGACCAGGAGGGACGCATCTGGCGTAAGTCTTCTGAAATTTGTCGAGAAGCTAAGGCGAAGTACATAAAAGCCAACAAGATTAAAAGCAATGTTAGTTTAAATCCTTAAACTAGAGCTGGACAGCAGCTGAATGCAGCAAGTATACCTCATGTGTTCGGCGAGCTCTCTCCTTCATCATTACGAAGGCCTCTCCAGTCGAAAAATGTATTAGGTGTGAATCCACCTCGAACAAGTTAAAAAGTAAAATCCACTCCTCTGTAGAATTCAAGTGAGGATGGTGCGGTCTTAACAGCAAGTAAGAGTTAAACCCGGGAGGAGGAACAAAAATAAGGTGTCCTTAGACCTCTAAGGCAGTCCTGAGCAGGTGGTACATCTTGGTCAGCACCTTCGAACTCCGAGTTTGATCGAAACTTCAAACTATTTGGAATCTCGGGAAAAAGAGGGTCATCGCCAGGAAGAAGATCATCTTCAGTGGTGTGATTCATTCTATCCTTGACAAGAGACTTGACAGCAGAGAGAGGATGATAACGACTTATCACATCAAAAGCGCGCCTCAGAGTGGGTTCTAAATTCATAGATGCTAAGAAACAAGTAAGATGTTATTAACAATTTACATCAGCAAAAAATGCAAACGAAACCCAAGGTTAGGCGGTATACCTGGGCCAGATCCCTCCTGTGGGTTAGGTAAGTCTGTGTCACGTGGTTCCGCCAACTTAGGGAGCAGGTTATAGGGCGACAAGGAATCAGTTAAGTTTTGTGCACTCTGAGTAAGCTTGGCAGGATATGGATACTAAGTTGTGAAACTTGGTTACCCTAGGCCAATGGCTTAATTTAGTGTAGACTGAAAAAAGACATTTGGAAGAAAGTCAAGACATATGTACAAGCACAATTCAAGTAGTCGTACCATAAGTCTTAAAGGAGGTAGGAACGATCAATGAAGCATCTGGGCGTGGAACTATCCAAGGCCCCCCTACAAAGAACCATTTTTCCTTCCAACCATTCTGGAAGTTTGGGCAGGTCACCAGTGAGCTGAAGTTGGTGCTGGGGGTTAGGTAACACCCAACAACTTTCTCAAAATTCTGACAAATATGATACAGTTAAAGGAGATCCTCAGCAATGAAAGGACACTTAAAACCGACGTACACCCAAATGTTGTGAACTTCAAAAAAGATGTTCCACACGTTGGGTGCAAGCTACATATAGCGAAATTCTTGAAGTAGAAGGATCAGAGGCAGTCGAACTCTTCTTTCAAGCATAATGGTGTACATTGCCACTTCACCCGATGGGGGGTTATCACATCTTTCTTCACTCAAAGGAAGTTGAAAGGGTAATCTCATGCAGAATTTGGTACTTAGTTCTAAGCGCTTCCAAATCCTGCTGGGTCAATATTGAAGCGACTGATTGGAACTAGGACCCAACCTTGCGACGAGATCTCTTATGAGAATAGGTGGGCAAGGAAAAGTGCAGTTCACTCTCATAGTATGAGGAGAGCTCCATAGTCACAAGTATGAAGAAGTACCTACAAAGGAACAAAAATTCGAAAAAGTGCTTAAAAGAGGGTAATCCTCTACAAAGAGGACCTTGTAGCCTAGGTAACCCTAAAGGTACAACGAGAGGGAAAGTCTCTGCAAAGAGGGCCTATGTAGCCCAGGTAACCTAGAATTCTACAAAAAGTGCTCTCAAAGGTGAACCTCTGCAAAGAGAGCCTAACTAGCCTAGAACTCTAAAATACAATTTCAATTAGGTGAATCTCGACTACAAGAACCTAAGTAGCCTAGACTTTGCAAAAAGTAGTTACCTAATGGTAAGGAAAAAATAGCGGCATACTTGTGCAATTTCAGTAAAAGTACTTAAAAGTGGCAAGACTTGGAAAAAGTACCTACTTTGTACATAAATTGAAATTAGAGCTACGCTTTTTGGAAAAATTCAATAAAGTACCTAGAAAAGTAGCAGCCTACTAGGTACAAGAATTTAACAAAGGTGCATAAGCTAAAAAAAGAGCCATATTACTACCCTAAGTTTTCGAAACATTCCTACATAAAGGGTACCTAAAAATTCGAAAAAAAAATCTAAAAAAGATCAATTAATTCGAATTGGTACATGTGTGGAACCGAAAATTTATTAGGGGACGTACCTAAAAGCTGAATTCCCAAAGGTGCACCTTAAAGATTCCAAAGCTCAAAACTAGTCTCTCCTAATGCCCAAAAAATTGTGAATGAGGTGTTACAGGAGGGCTTGAGACTTTTTATGGAACTTTTAAGGAACAGAAATGATTAATTCAAGGAAAAATCATCTTAAAATATTATTTGAAGAGATGATTTTTTGAGTTTGAGAAATATTATTCAAAGTATTCTTGAAATAAAGAATAAAGATTTTAAAAATGAAAATCTCCATAAATCAAATATTTTCCATAACTTGGAAAGCTTCTCTAAAGGATTGAATTTCTATTTCTCCTAAAAGTATAAGCACTATCCAAAACAGGCACGAGGATGAACAAACACTAAGTTACTCTTTAAAATTCAACAATGAAGTCTGGAAATGAAAAGTGGGGGTAATGTTGTGGGTGAAATTATCCTCATAGTATCCGAACAAGGCATAGGCCCTCTAGAAGGGCAGCCAAAGAAGTCCGACCCCCTCTTAAAGACCAACAAGATCAAGACCGTTCTCAAGGCCGAGCTCGAGGCCGAGCTCAAGGCCGAGATCACAGTCGAGCTCAAGACCAAGATCAAGGCCGGGAACACGGCCGTACTCGCAACCAAAGAAAGTCCGACCTCCGGGACCTGACCATGTCAAAATCTGATCTTTGAGGGGACGGTCGAGGGCGAAAACCCCTTAAGAAGGCAAGTCATGGAGGTCATTATCGACTGAGTCCAAAGCCGATCCCTAAGGGGACCGTCGAAGGCGAAAACCCCCATAAGGGAGGAAAGCCGTGGAGGTCAAAGCTCCCCTAAGAGCCGGTTGAGTCCAAGTGACAATTGGATCCGCTATAACGGCTAGGAGTTATATCGAGGGTGAACATAACCCTTTTAGGGGGGAAAGTTGTGGAGGTCATTAGTGACCAAGTCCAAAGCCAATCCCTGAGGGGCAGTCGAAGGCAAATACTCTCCGTAAGGGGGGAAAGTCATGGACGTTAGGGCTCTTCTAAGAGCCAGCCGAGTCCAAATGACTACTGGATCCGCCGATAACGGAGAGGAGTTACACGAAAGGTGAACACCTTCCTTTAGGGAGGCAAGTCATGGAGGTCCTTATGGACCAAGTCCAAAGCCAGCCCCTGAGATGACGGTCGAAGACGAACACCCCCCTAAGGGGGGGAAAGCCGTGGAGGTCCAAGCTCTCCTAAGAGCTGGTCGAGTCCAAGTGACAATTGGAGAGTCACGCCGAGAAGTCTGACCACCCCTAGGGGGTCGGCCATGGGAACCAGACCCCTTGGGGCTGGACCAGGAAAAAATCCAGCCTTTGGGGAGAAGTTTGATGGGGAAAACCTCCCCCCCCCCCCCCCCCCCCCAAAAAAAAATGGCTGAAAGTAGTGTAGGTCAGGGCTCCAGTAAGAGTCGACCAAGTCCAAGTAACATCCTAAGTTGTTACACCCTTAAGGGGGTAACGTCCTGGAGTTACATCGAGAAGGCCCACACCCTTAGGGGGTCGGCCATGGAGGTGAGGACTTGCAAAGGTTGGCTGAGTCCAAGTAACCCCCTAGATAAGACCGTTACACCTCTTAAGTGTTACGGTCAGAGGTTATGTTGGTGTTAATGTCCAACTTACCTTTACAATTTACTGACCATTAAGTCGCCATTAGTGAGTTACATCGCTTACACTACTGGCTGCTATAAAAGTTAGAACGATTCACATTTCTCTCCAAGCCAAGTAGGGTTAAAATAGGCTGCTAAGCTCTGTAAGTCATTCCTAAGCTTTCAAGCTCTCTCTAACCACTCTACAAAATCCGTTTACTGACTTAGGCATCAGAGGATCTGTGGCTCACACCACATCGGTGTGCCTAAATTTTATCTTTTTTGTAGGCTTATCGTCCTCGGTAAACAAATTGTACCGTTGATATCCGTTGACAATTTTCCGGCATCAATATGTTTCAATCAATAAAATTCTCATTAATCTGATTAAGAATATATTTGATCTTTATTGTACAAGCAACACATATGACAAACATTATGCTAATAATGGTAATTTGAAAACGTTTGACATATTATACATAATTAAGGAAAGTTTGACTTAATAATAAAAATTCAATACTTCTTAAAATTCATATAAGGGTATTGTTCGGGATTAAAAAAATATTTATTTAATACATAAAAGTTTGAATAAATAAATTTGTGATTAGTTTAGAAAGTGGACATAAATATAAATAGGATTCTAAACGTGAATATCAACACAATTTCTCTTAAATATTCTACAAATCTGATTATGTTATTCTGAGTACTAATTAAAATAATATACGTTGTTCCAAAAAAATAAAATAAAATAAAATAATATATTGTTAAAAAACAATAATTCAAAATATTTTTAACCATTTCTTAAAACAATGAGGTTTCTCAATACTTGCAACACTAACTTGGCCGTTGATTTTACGATTCCAAATGCCAAGAGATTGACTATAAGTATTTCATTGAAAGTTTGAATTTACGATTCTCCAGTTTCATTTGATCATGCATTAACTCTCTTTTTTTGCTTTTGTTTCTAACTTTGATGCTACTTGACAGTGATAGGTATTGCTGTTTCGTTTCCAATTTTCATTGTAAAACCTTTCCATTTTTGTGTTGTGTGTTTCGTTTTGTTTACTGAACTTCTTTACAAGATTCGATTTTTGGTGTTTCTTTTTGTTTTTTCCTTTTTTGTTTATTGAATTTCTTTACAAGATTCGATGCATGGCTACTTGTTATTGTTAGTACTCCAAATTCACTTCGCAGATTTGAGGTTTTCTCTTTTGTTTTTGTTGATTTTACTTGTTATTGTTATTGTTATTGTTAGTACTCCAAATTCACTTCGCAGATTTTACATTTAACTGCGAATGAATTTGAATTTGGTGATTAAACTAGGAGTTTAAGCTTGCGCTGATCATTTTCATATAGTTCCGACAGTCAGAAATCCTTAACTGGAAAATAGTTTGATTGGGTGTTTGAAGATGAACTTAAAAGTTTCTCGATTAGTTAAATGCATTGATGATCGGCTTCCATTATAATGTTTTTACATTTGTGTAGATTAGGTTGAATGAAGAGATCATCAAGTAATTCCAACTCCATGCTTTGGCGAGTTTCAAACTTGTATAGGAAAAGCTTGTAGCGTGTTTAAGGGCATATATAGATGGCTTATGCACTGGCTACTCTTGTGGATCGTTACTTAACTTTCAATAACCAGAATCGACTTTGTAGGATCATCAAAAGCAAATGATGTCCCACATGTTATGGTGTCGAGAATATTTGTTGATGACAATTTTGATAGAGATTGTAAAGTACGTGGAAGAGAAAAACATTGAAAATTAGAAGATGGAGGAAAAGCAATGAATGGAGAGGTATAGTTAGTAAATTTGAGTTGCTTTAATGTGTGCGAGTATTGGATTGGGTTTATGCGCGTCAAGAATCACACCCAAAAATAATCAGGTTGCTTTAAAGAATGACTCAGAACTTCTTCAAGTTGGTGTAAGTTTCTTTTTTCTTTTGTGAATTCTTACATTTGGGAGGGGGATCGGATCGAACCTCTAACTTCTAGGTCGGGAATATAGGTTAATTACCATTTGAGTTGGGCTTGCTTTTGGCAAATGGTGAAAGTTTCTAAGCGTTATGGAAGATTTTTATGAGCTAGTCTTCGTTGAACAAATTGCTCTATGCTTATACCGTTTGTTATTGTTGGTTTGTCTAATGTGACAATTATAGGTGCGCAATGTGCTCCATATATTAGTCCTTGATGTTTAAATATCGGGAAAAATACTTTTCTGCTCCCTAACTTTGTAGTCTGGCGATCCTTATATTTCAAAACTTAACAATTTTATTCCTACCATTTCAATAATGCTTACTTTTGGTCTCTTGGTTTGAAGTATAGTTTCAGCCTACTCTTTATATTTCAAAATTGAACATTTTTACTTTTGATATTTCAATAATATTTACTTTTATATCTATTTTACTTTTAAAATAAATTCACATCTATATTAAAAAAAATCATTTAATCAATATATTAAGATTTAAAATTAGTCTAATAATCATTTTAACATAAGTTACCTTATGTATGTAACTAACGTTTTTGTTATCTAATGACTAAAATTGAATAAAAATTAGACATAAAAAACAAAATTAGATCACAAACCTAATAACTAAAAATATATTTTTCTGTTGATTTTATCAAATTTTGTACATAAATAAAAAAGAGAAAATATTTTATTAATTTTATTTGATCAAATAATTGACCAAAAAGCAATTAAAAGATTTTTTTTTTTTTTTTTTACGACTTCCTTTTTAATTTGTAGGTTAATGAGGATCAACTTTAGTCTTTTCCATTGAATTTTATTTATTATTATCATTTTAAATACAAAAATAGTATGTATTTAGCAAAAATATATTTTTAGTCTTTAAGTTTGGAGTCTAATTTATATTTTACTGCGGTGTTTCAAAATTGAACAATTGTACTTATAATTTTCAATAATACTCAATTTTAATCATAGATATAACAAATTCGTTAGATATATAATGCAATGGTGACTAAAATAATTTTAAATACATTAATATAAAATAATTTTAAATATATTAATAAATTGATTATTAGACTTTTAACGTAAACTAAGTTTTGAAAAAAAATAAATATAAAAATAAACTAAAAAATACACAAAAACTAAAAATAAACATTATTGAAATGTCATGGATAAATGTATTCAATTTTAAAATATAGGAAACAAATTGAAACTAGATCCAAATTCATAAACAAAAAGTGGGCATTCTTTAAATGCCATGGATAAAAAATATTTAATTTTGAAATATAAAAACCAAACAGAAACTATACCTCAAACTTGGAGATTAAAAATGTTTTTTTTTTCCTTAAATATAATATCTTGGTTTTTTTTTCATATTTAGTATAGTTTCCTTGAATTTTTTAAGCATAGTTTCCATTTGCTACATAAATTTGAAATGATTACACTTACAGTTTTGAATGTATATTGTTCAAAATGTTAGACTTTTAGTTTTCAATAACATTTTGAACCGTGGAGAGTAAATGAAATCTGTTTTTTGTCCTTTCAAAAGCTTGTTATCATATATATATATATATATATAGGAGTGAGCCTTTTCCCATTTATCCAAGAACATACGATATGCTGCACTCAAAAGGGCTCCTTTCACCAATGAAATCAAAGAATTGCAGTTTCACAAACTTGTTATTGGGGATGGATAGAATACTGCGTCCTGAGGTAATTAATTAATTAATTGCAATGTAAATCATATTGAGATTCCTACAAATGATACATTTTCTTCTCTACTAATCTGAATTAGTAAAATGTGTTATCAGGGATGGGTGATTCTCAATGACACAGCTGAAGCTATCGAGACTGCCCGTATGATTGCGATTCAAATGCATTGGGAAGCAAGGGTTATTGACCTTCAAAACGGCAGTAAGCACAATTTCTGAAAGGATGATCCATGGCTGGATGCCTTGCATTCTAATCCAGGTAAGCAATTCAAACTCTGTACATAGCTTCTATATATCAGCTGTAGTTTGCAGTTCAGCGTCTGCTACGATCAAAATAGGAAAGCATTAAGAGACGAATGCTCCAAGTGAGAGAAAACAAGAATCAAGATAAAAAATTTCAAAGGAAACATAAAAGCATGTGAATTTAAATTTTTATGTGCTTCGAGAGAGAACACGATGGATAAGTCTTTTTATCATAGAAGATTTGGAAGATACTTGTCTTAGAAAATCTGTAATTCCTTTTCATCCATAACTCCGAAAGTATAGTGTGTGAAAGCATTAGTTTCTTCCCGAGGGAAAAAGGGTTTAGAATAAATTTAAAATCCGTGAACAATCATCTGATTCGGGTACAAATGACCTTCATATTTACTCCTTTCTTTACGCAGGGGCATGAGCACAAATCAGTTATTTCAGGTTCAAGGTGATAGATATAGTTGTGAAGAGTACAAGAAGAAAATTTTGCGTAGGTTTAGGTTTTCTTCCATGGCAGCAAAGCCAAAACATTTTGTCCATTTTTGTGCAGGTCCTTACTTGACATCCATTGATTCTTTACCCAAAGGATTTTTTCTTTGCGCAGGCAGTTACTAATGTGCAAATATATAAATAGAAAAAAAAAAAGGCAACCAAACCCATTAGTTGAACCTTTTTAAATTGTTTTTTTTTTTTCTTATCTTTGTGAGAGTGTTATATACATAATGTCAATATTCAAACTCACATCATCCAATTCCTTGGGGCCATTGGCACTGCCTCTTCCATTATTTGAAAATGAGACTTCAACACAGGATAATGCAAAATGGAACTGAATTTGTGCGCACTCAACTATTTTTATAAGACAACTATCTAACCTGTTATATTCGGTTGCTACTATAAGTGATATAACGCATAGGACATTAAATATGTTAACATTAATGAAACGATAAGTTGTTTCTTAAAACAAAGAATGGTTAACTTTGTTGCTTTCTGTGACATTCACAATTGATGACAGACATGAGAACCGAAAATATCCTTACCACAAATGGGTCGGCACTTTGTTGCGTAGGTCACTAATGATGTTGCCTTTGACCTTACCAAAACAGTTAAAACCTTTCAAGCATCTGCTAGAGAAATGTAAACAATGAAACAAACAAATAACCGAGCATCAAAACATGAACAATCATTAGTGAGATTGAGAGAGTATAGATGGGAATCACCTCAAACATCTCATCATTTTAATCTAACACGGCTGATATCCTGCTCAACTTATGATGATATCGCTGCTCGATCTTTCCTCCTATCTCGTGTTGTCATTTTCTCCCCATACCTCTGAAATATATCAGCCAAATCAATCAATCCAACTTCTCTCAGCCTATTCCCCACCTCTCTAAACATTACCACTCCATCCTCATTTGAGAAGTAATGCAAGAACTTGTTATAATCAAACCTTGGCACTTCAAGCCCTCTTTTCATCAATCTCTCCACATATTTTGTGGCCTCCAATGACTTCCCATACTTCACCAAACCTCCAACAAAAATGGAATCAAAATTCACAAGTGGATCCACTCCCTTCCTCCCTCGTTTTCCTAGATGCCCTTGTAACAACATTATATATGTATGCATTATAGGCTCACACCCTCTTTCTATCATAACCCTAAAAATTTGAGTTGCTTCATTTGCTCTTCTCAACCTCAAAAGCCCCTTAATCAAAGCATGGTACACACTCAAATCAGGATTCTCAATTCCTCCCATTATGTTATAAGCCTCTCTCCTTCTCCCTCTAGCTAAAAGGCCGTAAACGAGTGAAGCGTGAGCTGAATTATCAGCCTCGAGTCCTCTCTTGTGCATTTCGTCAAACAAGACGAAGGCTTGCCTCGGCTTCGCTTTGTTACACAACCACCTAATCACAAGGCTGTAGGTTGAAGGAACCAAATCATTCATCCTGTTCGATCTCATTGCTTGAAAAAGCTTCAAAGCTTCATCAAATTTATTAGCCTTGAAAAGACCATTCATCATTTCCTCCACAGCTTCCATATCTGGCTCAAACCCTTCATCCACCATTAAGTTCCAAACCCTTGAAGCCTCAATCAAATCTCCAACATCACAAAACCCCTTAATCAGAAACTTGTAAGTAACCCCATCAGCCTTAATCCACTCTTTCAATTTCAGAACCAAAAAATTAGCCTCATCCACAAGCTTACAACCACACAATTTGTGAACCACTTTGTTCAAAGTAACTAAACTATAAACAAACCCATAGGCATTCATCAAATGGAAAAACTCAACACATTTGTTCAATTCCCTTGCCGCCGCTAGAGATCTGATAGCAACAACAGATGTGTTATCAGTGACCAAACGGCGCCGACCCGTTTCCAGAATCAAGGCCCATAAGAGATCGATATTACGAGATTTTCCAACAACGTCAATGAGTTTGTTGAAAGAAACGGAGGTGTGAGTGAAATTGGGATGGGTTTGGGAAAATTGGAAGAAGCGATAAACGGGACGCCATGAGAGAGGGAAGGTGTTGCAGACCTGTAAGAACAATTCGTGGGAGAGGTTGAAATTGCAGGCGCGAAGCTTGGAGTGGAGCCTGTCATCGGGGGAGTTCTGTTGCTGGTACAGAACCGTGCAGACTCGCCGGAGTTGGGTCGGGTCGATTGCCGGATGAATGTTGTTGTCGGAAGCGGTGGTGAAGGGACTGAAACGCAGCTGAAAAATGAAGCTCAATGGGAACTTATTGATGATAATATGTCGATTTGTAAGGACTGCCATTCTGCCCATGTAAGAAGGAAATACAAAGAAATTGAAGCAGCTCGCATTAGGAAGAAGATTTTATTTAAAAAAAAAAAAAAAGAATTCGTTGAAAAATAGGAAAAAAATAAAAGTGGAGATGCAGGGGATCGAACCCTGTACCTCTCGCATGCAAAGCGAGCGCTCTACCATTTGAGCTACATCCCCATGTGATATTTAAGAAGGCTTGTTTATTTAAAAGATCTATATGCTCAATAACCTTAAATTAATCTACCAATGACCAATGATTAGAATTTACATTCGTAATATTTTATGGTATATATATATGCGCGTGGAGGAGTAAAGATAATTTAATAAAATTTATCTTTATCCAATGAAAGCAAATGTTTTGTAAGATTATGTTCTTTATGCTAATTTAATAGAAGAAAATGGAGATGAAAGTGAAACAAGTTAGATTCCATGGAGTAAAAATAATAAGAAGAAAGAGATGGATGAGCATTCTACAATTTGAGTTACATACATATTTTACTCATAATTAAGCATTGCAATATTGTTAAGTTATTGATGTGAATCCAATTTTATCGAGTTGCCATTAGACATATTATTGATATGAATACAGTTCAACTTAGAGGTGTTTAAGGAATTGAAAAAACTATAGAACCAACCAAACCAATCCAAAACCAATCCGTTTGGTTCGATTATTTTCGAAAAAAAATAACTTGTCAATTTAAAATTCTATAAAAACAATACAATTTGTTTGATTTTTTATTTATAACTTTTTAAAACCACCTCACCTAACTAAATGCAACCAAAGTTTAACTCGATATTTAAGAGGATGTTTGAATGGCGAATTTGTAAGCATCTAGGTCGCTCAATTTTATTTTTCATTTTTTTTTTTAAAGTGTGTTTTTGAAACATTTATGGAGAGCTTTGGATGCACCACGTAGAGAACAATTTGTTATCAATTTTTCTTTTTTTTTCTTCAATAATTCGTTTAATCACTTTTATTTTCATTCGCCTAACTAATATGATAGTTTAGAAAAGATTAGAATATCGCTGGAGGTTAGTCCAATCCTCTCTCATATATAGCTAAATCTAGAGTCGTATTACCAACATGTGATAGCTATCAAGCCTTCCCCAGTTTGTGTGAATAAACATTCATCTCAATTAACCTCCATCATCTCATCAATGCATGGCTACCTCACAACCTCACAAATCTTGTAGTTGCAATTCATCTCAATTATATGGAAGGCTGTTCTTCTTTCTCTTGGATAATTAGGCCTTTTGTCTTCATCTCCATCACCTTCTTTTTCTTTCCCATCTTCTTCCTGTTTTGTTAGAAAAAATAAATCTCATAATCAATACTCTATCCTTCCCTTCACCACTCTGACAAGATGTAACAGCTTTCCACTATGGTCGTTAAAATGAAGGATAAATCAAGTAATCTCTTCGATCGGGGTGTTTGTTAGGAAACTTTTGAGTGTTTAGAAATTAGGAGTTAGAGATTTTATGTGTTTCTAAAAGTTTGTTTGTTAAATGGTTTTGGTAGAGGGTTTGTAATTAATGAAATTTTTGTTTTGTTTCATGATTTTGGAAAGAGGTTTATATATGGTTATTTGTTTGTAATGAAATTATCGAGATAAGTGCTTGTTTGTATGATGTTTTTAGCTGGATAGTTATAAATAAAATTAGTTGGTTTGAAGGTTTTATGTACATGTTTCCCAAAGGGGTTTTTCATAAAACTCCACATCTGAATTTTAGCTAATAATACTTTACAAACAGCCCTTTTAAACTCTCAAATTCTTTCTCATTTTGTCAAAAAGTTACCTTTCTCATTTCCATAAGCAAGAAGAAGAATTTTGAATTTTATGCATCCAGTTCCGATTACACAGAGGTATTAACGGTCATTTTAACAAAAGTAAACTAAAATCTGGTCAAACTTCTTAGCCAATCATTTCTCTACAGTTGGACCAGGTCAATTCTTTTACAACCTCTTTTAATCTCTACCTAAGTCACCACATAGTCAACAATTTGGTCAACGGTCTAGTGATCAGCTTTCGGTCAGCTTGGTTAGCAGCTCAATGAGCTCTCTTGACTAGCCCCTGCAAGCCAATAGGATGTGGAAGAACATACATTGAACTTGGACAGAAGAGGTAGAAAGTTTAAGGTCAAGAGGAGCTTTCTAAGCACATCTACAATTTGTGCAGCAGTTGGAAGATGTCGAATGGGGTGTTGCTTACTAATTCTTAGTTCTCAAACTAAGTATATATCTATTTCCACATGTTTTGTACGAAAATGCAAGATAGGGTTAGCTCTTACATTATCACACCAAATGATAGAAGGGTGAGGAAGCACGAATACCAAGTTCAATAAATAGTGTTCCAAGCCATATAAGCCATATAAGTTCTGTCTTCAGCCTCTATACTAGCCTCTATAATAGATTTCCATTGAATTAAGTTTCTTTCAAAATAGACATAAAAACCAGAAGTCGAGTTTTTATCATTTAGATCAGATGCCTAATTTGCACCAGAATATATATCCACAGATCCAATGAAGAAGGTTGTTAGAGTCGTAGTCCATGATGCAAAGTGCTAGCCAAATACCTAAAAATTCTTTTTACAGTTTCAAATGTAGAAGTGTAGGAGCATGCATAAATTGACATATTTTATTAACATTATAAGCTATTTTGGATCTTGTGAGAATAGTGTATTAATGTGCACCCTACAATGCTTATAAACAACCTTCTCTAAGTTTATCACCCTTTTACTGTAGAGAAATCGAGTCATTAACCATAGGACTACTAATACCATGAGCTTATCCCATATCAACTTTGTATAGAAAATCGGATATATACTGTCAGGTATCGATCCTCCAACTGCAAGATAACTCCCAAATTCCACGCACACAAGAACACCAATACTAGAATAAACTAGAGGATATAATTACTATATAAGAGCAATAACAATGCCTAGACAAAATACAAATACCAAAATGAGCAATAACAAACTACAAGCTACTCGGCCAATTCGAGAGAACCAATATCTCTCCCTTGCTCTCTAGTTTCTTCTAAACATATTTTCGAAATTGCGTCCTCATCATTCTCTTGATCAACTATCTCCCTCTGAGTATTTTTACCCTTCCTTGTATATATTTGACATACTGGAGGTCTTACATTACCCTCCCGAGGTCAGATAAACCTTGTCCTCAAGGTGGAACTCAAGAAATTATTTTTGCTTGTAGTCTACCTCTTCCCATGTTGCTTCACTCGATTGTTGACCTTTCCATGTCACTAGTCATTCTGTTTGATTTGTGTCTTTGTTTACCATTATTCCCAAAACTTCTTCTGGAACAGCAACCCATTCAAGGTCTTCTGTTAATACAGTGGGAGCAGATTGCACTCTATATTTTGCTCCAAATTATTTCTTTAATTGCAACACATGAAACACATTGTGTATTGTCGCTTCTGCTGGTAGTTCCAATTTGTACACCACTTTTCCCACCCATTTTGTAATTCTGTAAGTTCCAAAAAATTTTGGAATGAGCTTTTCACACCTTCATTTTGCTAGATACAGTTGGCTATAAGGTCAAATTTTCAGAAAGACCGCGTTAAATTCGTTAGGAATTATGCGTAGGACATAGGTGACTCATCTCAAGTGTTTATGCTCAAGAATTGAAGGCAAGGTGATTCTGTATTAAATACTGGACTAATTAGAGTCATATATTTTAGGTAAATACTATTAGGAGCCATTTCTAGATGCAACCCCTCAAGTAGTTGTTCTTATTAAAAAATGGCAAACACTTACTCAATTTACGTCTCTGATCAAATCTAGCGAGTCTTTGAATTTTGAGGAAGATAGAATATTTTCAATGATGTCTTGAAAAGTCTCCTCCAATCCTACAACACTAAATGTTTGGTCGAAAACCTTTAGAGAAAAAATGTTGGGAAAGTTTTCTCATAGATTAGATTAGAGATTTCTCTATATGAGAAGTGATGCCTATAATGAGCCTCAAGACCTCTACTTATAAGCTTAAGTTTACCTAAAATCTAGGTAATCATAATATCTTTTAATATATTATATCAAAAGATTGATATATCCAATATATATATATATATATATATATATATATATATATATATATATATAATCACTTTTAAATATT
>JBBMEG010044929.1:0-18139 GCA_037832605.1 Cyclanthera cordifolia | reverse complement strand
TTATGCGTTTGCCGGGAGTCGAACCCGGGTCTATTGCTTGGAAGGCAATTATCCTAACCGTTGGACTACAAACGCTATGTATTTACTGAAGGGGTTGTAGAAAAACAATGCAAAATCCAAATCAAGTAATTGAGAGAAAAAATTGAAAAGGCGGGAGTCGAACCGACTAGAAGGCAATTATCCTAACCGTTGGACTACAAACGCCAGGTATTTACTGAAGGGGTTGTAGAAAAACAATGCAAAATCCAAATTTGGAAATTTGGGGACAATGTCGGACGACACGGGTGTGCCGACATTGCGCCCTTGCCCATGGGACGGAGGTTGCCACATATATCGAGAGGCGACCTGCCATCTCACTTTAGATTCACGTAGGGCGAAGGGATGCGTGCGCGAGCATATAAGCATGACCAAGATAATTCTGCTGCCTATTCGATGAAGCACAGTTGAGGCCTCGAGAACCTCGCTTAACAACCCGACTAGCCACAAAGTATAGACGATTCGAATATAGAGCTTGAGTTTTCTTGTAAGATTGACCATGATGAGTGTGAGATCATGACGCCGCACATGTCAAATTTCATGAACATCTTTGACATGATCTCCATGGTTTAGGGTATTCTTTTTTTCATAATTTAGCCATAATACTAATGATAGCCGAGTGAATTTCATAATTAGATCGAACGGCCGAAAAACCGAGAGAGTCGCAATTTACAGCTCCGCTCAACTATCCACCGTCCATTTAAGTTATATATAAATCTGCAAACTTTTTTGTTGAGTTAAACAGTAAAGTCTTCCCATTTTCTCCCGCCATTCGATGAGGCGCGCTGCTGCTGCTGCTCCTCCTCCGCTCCATCAACTGTCCGCCGCCGTCACCACCACCGCCACCGCCTCCGCCTCAGCCGATTCAACCACTGCTATGTATTATCGTCCTCCAGTATGTTGCATCTCTCCTTTGCTCACCTCAATTTAAAATGAATGATTTATTATGTTTCTCGTTGAACATCAACTTCAATTTTTCCGGTTTGCAGTACCGAGCTGGCCGGTACGGACGCGGCCGAGGATTCTCGTCGGAACGGACACCGCCATACTCTGGCGGTAGAGGTGAGTTCGTCACCGGTGATTCTCATTTCCAGTCTGTTCGCGAGTCAAACCTAGGGTTCCGGCAAGGAGAGAAAGGTGGTTTTGTGAACAATGCGGGATCGTATACTGCACCTCAAAACCCTAGACCTCCGTCTTTTAATGGAAATCATCAATTCCGACTGGCTCCACCTCCCACTCAGGGGTACACGTATCGAGGGCCTCATCCTTACGCTTACAATCAGCAACAGCCGCCGTTTAATTCTAATCAAGGTGTTCGTACGCCGCAGCAGTTTCGAACTAGGCCTCCAAAGCCGTTAGATTATCGCCATTGGGATTATGCAAGGACACCACCTCCATCTACTTGCGGTAATTTGCTTTCTGTTGTTTTATGTATGAGTACTTTAAAGGAATTTGACACTGTTCTCATTGCCAAAATTATCAGTATGTTCTTTACTGAGGTTCAGTAGTTACCGTAAGGATCAGGCAGAGTGCTGGACACTTACATACAGTAGTTCACTTTAACTGTTGAATGGAAGATGATTGGATTATTGTTGTTCTAATCACCGGGAGAGAAATCCGTGGCTTTTAATTGAACTGAATGTAATTATCTATTGGTAGTTTATTTCTCGAAATTTAATTTTGATGACAATGATGATTTTATTTACGTTTTATGCATGCGGAAAATAATTAAAGAGATTTACCATGAAAATTATTCAAAAGATTGTAGATAGAAAGAGGGTGGAATGGCGATAGATCCTCATGTCCTAGTCAAGAAAATTATGAGTACTCCCTGACCTGGACGCTTTAGTAGACGGCCAGAAAACTAATGATATACCAAATGACCCAAAACTCACTTAGCCACTCAAATAATCCTGTTCTCTTAAATCATATCTTTGAAGAGCTAATTCAGCCAATAGCCCATTGATGTTTACTTTGCCCTAGAAGGAATGGTCATGCAACAGAATCATTGACCTTATGGGAAGAACCAAATTATTTCGCTATAATTATTTACTTATTTTTGTTTTCGTATTGTACAGAGCGGTTTACAATACTTTCATACAACATCTTAGCTGATTATCTGGCCATGGACCACAAGCAAAAGCTCTACCATCACATTCCTCATTATATGCTGAATTGGGAGTGGAGGAAAAACAATATATTATTTGAACTTGGATTATGGTCTACTGACATAATGTGCTTTCAGGTAATGGTAGAGGTAGAGGCATATTATGCCTTCATTTGACATTTAGTCATAGTTTAAAATAGCCATGTACCATTTCGACAAGTTTCGAGTAGACACATTCAGTAGGACACTAATTTTGTCTTAAAATTATTTGAAGTTGCCAACTTCAATTTTTATTGCATGAAAAAAACCGTGTTTGAATTTCACATGATGAAAAACACTGTCAATATTGAAAATGAAAATGGCGTTAGGATTTCTGCTGCCACTGGTTTGACTTGGATTGTAAGGATACTGGATATCATTTCTGTCTGCATTACATTGGTGTCTTCAACAATTGGATGTAGTAATAAAAAAGAATTGGTGTTACAGGAAGAGAGAGCTCAAATAAAAAAGAAAAAAGAAAAGTATTGGAGATGGTGGCCACCTAGGAATTAATTTTTGATATTTTCTATAAGTTATCTTGACAACAAAATGTAATAAGGTCGAACGGTTGTTCCATGAAAATAGTTGAGGTGTATATAAGCTTAGCTAAAACACTCGTAGATATAAAAAAGCAAAAAATGATCTTGAACACCATTTTTTTTGTATAGCTGTCTATCAATCTATTGGCACTTCTAATTTTGTTTTCTATAAGTTCAAGTATGTTAACCTGTCTATCAATCTATTGACATTTCTAGTTTTGTTTTCTGTCCAAGTATGTTAAACGTGCATGTGGTCATGCATTGGTGTTTTACAGGGAACTTTTCATTACTGTTTTTATTTCAATATGCTTTTGCCTTTAATTTACATATTTATGGCCTGCTGTATGCAAAAAAAAAAAAAAAAAAACACCACCAGGAGGTTGATCAATTTCATGACTTGGAGGAAGCACTGAAAGTTCGTGGGTTTCGTGGAGTTTGGAAGGTAGGCTTGAAATGTGCCAGATATCTTTTAGATGCGAGATCATATGGAACATGTTCAAACCTTTTCTTGTTTCAAATCTATTGTTGCCAATTAAAACCCATACTGATTTGGTTGTGTATTATCTACTCCAGACAACAAAAAAGTTCTGCGCTCTATGTTACTCTGGATGAGATTGTAAAGATCGAGCTTTTCTGTTTTATCTTAGTGCATGTAGTTTGTATCTTTTAGTAGGCTTGTCGCTTTATATTTTGCCAAGAATTCTTTTCCAGAAAAATATTGGCTCCACAATTTTGACGTACTTTTAAATATCCATCTTCATTGTGATTTACAAGCATTCAATTATGAAAAACATCATTGCAACTCATTGTAGTTCACTATCGTTATCCATAATATCTTTATCCCTGCCAATTATTCATTGAAAAAAATTTGTTGAGAAAATAAAGCAGGTCCTCTCCTCATTTAGTTTTTTTTTTAAGTTGGATCTCAAATTTTAATTTCATTGTAATCTTTAACGTTAGTGCAAGTTGAATCTTAAATTTAATATCATGAGATGATAATCACAGTAGAAAGTTTGAATTATCACAAATTTGGCTCTTCCCTGATTACTCGATTGAGATAGTTGCAAGGTTCTTGTTGAGTTCAAAAGTCTGATTGTATATTGATTAAGGTGTAGATGCGCACTGGAGTTCCAGTTGATGGCTGTGCAATCTTTTGGCGAGTGTCAAGGTTGTAAAATCCGTGGTAGTAAAATTCATTTATACTTGATTATGTACTTTTTGTTGAACGCAGTATTTATCTTATTTAGCTTCAAAATCAGCATGAGTCTGTGACAGTTTATTAATGTAGTAGTTATTACTTAGTAGAAAGAATTTTAATATCATACTGTTGAGATGCAGAGAATGTAGATTTCTCGTATAGAAATCTTATTTTGATTACATGCGATGCAACCTCCAACTTCACAATTTTAATAAATGTCATATAACTAAAGGATTTCAATTCATGATCTGTAACTATTATGGTTTGGCATAGCGGTCAATAAGGGCCATGGATAATCAAAAGTTAAGAGAAAATGTGTTTAATTTATGATGTTCATTTATCTAAGGTTTAATATTCTACACAATTTATGACTATCAAATGTAGTAGGGTCAATAGTTTGTCCGTTCAAGTTAGCCATATACCACACGTAAAAATGTTCATGTTTTGTGGTGTTACACATGCACTAGGTGTTTAAAATAGACCATCAAGTTAATAATCTTTTTTGCGTACAACAATTTTGGAGATTCGAACTTGCAACCTCTTAGTCGATGATTCATGCCAATTATTTATGGGCAACCCATTTTGGTATCAACTTTTTTTTTTTTTTTTGGAAACCGAGAAATCAAAACTTCGCTTCACTATACCCGAGATAACCACGCCCGTCCCTAGGCTAGGCACTAGGAGACATGGAAGGAATGGAGACGCGAAAAGTGTCTATAATTATTATCCTAGGTAAGTCTTGAACCTGTGACCTTGAGGGGAGCACATCTTCAAAGTCCAAGCCTTTGACCACCGCGCCATCCCTTGGAGACATTTTGGCATCAAGTTAATATTCTTTGCATTGCTTTAATTTGTTTTAGATTGAAATTGTACCAAGATTCTTGTCAGTCATTTTCTTTATTGAGTCTACAACAATTGGGGTAGGACTCGGAATTCGAACCCATGACCCTGTTCATTAGGTATTTGTATACACTAATGCCATTGAGCCAACTCTTGTTGGCAAACTTTGTTAACCATTATTTGCAGCAGATGCAGGTAAACTTTGTCTTGATTAGGATTCTTTTGATATTTCATCTTAAAACACTTCTTTTTTCTTCTTTTTCTTCTCTACCTTCTTTTGCGGAGTTTGTCCTAAAATTTGATATTATAATTTTTCTCTTAGGTTCAAGCTTCTGCATGAAGAGTATATAGAGTTCAATAAGCTTGGACTAAGAGACAATGTAGCCCAGATATGTGTTCTAGAGGTGCGCTTCAGATTCTGCTAGCTTCATCTAGTGTAACAATTGATTATGTTGGTGATCTGGTTTGTGTATGTTTGTACTAAATATATACCAAATCAACGTCCATCCTATCATAAACATGTACACATGCCTACCATGCCATGAATTAAATTAATGTGTTTGGATCTATTTTATTTTAAACTGTTTGACCTTTTTTTATTGGCTATCATTTGCGTTTTATAATTTGTTGCTTATTATTATTTTTTGTTGAACAACAGAGGAATCCGGAAAATGCTGACAATTCAGTTACTCCACCGACTAGGTAATTTAGGAATCTTTTGCTTTTACACTCTCTTTGCTTTCTTAATTTAATTAGCCTTGAGGAAGTTTCATGAGTAATGGTAATTATGAAAATTAGACATTTGATCTTTCATTTCATTATTTTTTCTTTAAAATAAATTTAGAGCTCCTTTGATTCTTCAGTTTTTTTTTGTATTTTTATGTGTTAGTTGATATAATTAAATTTATTCCAATCCACTAGTTTAAGCTTTTGGGTTGATTGATGGTTTTACATAATTCAGCATGGCATCAGAGCAAAAGGTTAATTTTCTAACAAGTGAGAGGTGTATTAGTTGATATAATTAAATTTACCCCAATCCCACTAGTTTAAGCTTTTGGGTTGGTCGATAGTTTTACATAATTCAACAGTAATGATCATTTTGTTGGCGACGCTTTACTTTTGGTTTATTTTACGCTTTTTAAAAAAAAATTCTTAAACAGTTTTGTATTATTTCTCTGCAGCACATCAAACCTCAATAAAGTGGTTATATGTAATATTCATGTCCTCTTCAACCCTAGAAGGGGAGAAATCAAGCTTGGCCAGGTATTTCCTGATCTAAATTGTCATGTTCTCTCTTCCCTTCAGCAGATATAGAGTAGGTAGATCAGTACAGTTGCTGGTCTATTGGTCATTGATTCTGCAATTCTGCAATTCTTCAATAGGCTGTAAAATGTTTTGCTCATAATGTAGTTTTAAATATCTTGTAAAGATGTTTGGAGGCATGCATTAAGCCCTCCATATAGTTCTTTTTATACTTGCAAGTGTCCGGACCAATTTACGCGCACCTCGACTATTCTCACGGAGATACCTACCACCTAATCTTACAACATTTGGAAGTTCAAAAAACCCGTTGAAAGTCATTATGGATTGAATCTATCACCTCTTAGTACCTTCAGGACCTTCTTGACCATTAGGTCACTCCATGATGGTTGTCTTCCTCATATATTTATCATGTCAAGTTACAGACATTTTCACGATTAATTTCGTAAGCTTAGCTATTATAATATTTTTAAGCAGGTCAGGGCTCTCTTGGAGAAAGCTCATGCTATTTCAAAAATCTGGAATAATGCTCCAGTTGTTCTCTGCGGGGATTTCAACTGTACACCAAAGGTTATTTTGTTAAGCATTCGTAGTCTTGGTAGCTTTATTATACTTCTCTTTAATACTATTACGACAATAAAATATTATATCTTTTTCTTCATTTTTGTGACCGCAGAGCGCATTATATAACTTTATTTCAGAACAGAAGGTAATTTTTTTAAGGGCCGTCTCCATGTTGGTAGACAAGACGTCTGGCAAAAATCTTATAATCAATGTATTTCACTATGTTATAGTTAGATTTATCGGGATTGGATAGAGACAAGATATCGGGACAATCCTCTGCTGTGATTCATCAACCTTCATCACTCTATAGTAATCCTTGGTAACTTTTGCACTGTTGATATCAATGCCACCTTCACAGATATAGCTTGTTTAATGCACAAATGAAGCTAAAAGCTTTTCAAATGTGTAGGCTTCAGAATGTCAATGGTTCAGTTCCTCTCCAACTAAGATCCGAATCTAGAGATATTGAAAGGAAGCCAGATAGCTCTCAGCCTGACAATCAGATACAAGATATTCCACTTAGCCGCATAGAGAATGAGAATTGTCCACCAGCGAATCACTCTTTGTCCCCTGATAGTTCTTACAGTGTCTTTGACCCATCTGATAATTCTTACAACAATCTCCAACTTGGAATGAAGGGTATTTCTATACATTCTGAAATTGAAAAGGAAAGTCGGGATGGTGCTTTGTTTGACCTCAAAAATGTAGGGGAAACAACATGTTGCGAGAAGATTGGCAGCTTTAATGAAAGTTCAATCACGTGTGCTAAAGACAAGCTGACGGTTGATCATACCAATGAAATGGTCAGCGAACTAGTCTCTTCATCAGGAATGGAACCTGAAGAACTTTATCTGAATGCAACTGAGAAACAACAGATGGAAAAAGTTGATACCTCTCCTTTCAACCATAAATCTTCTACAGATGGTTTTGATATGGATCAAAGTATTGACATGGAAAGCAAAAACAGTGTCGATAACACTATCGTAGATGATGCACAGTTTGATTCACAGGCAGATTTATTGGATGCAAAGCACGTTCCTCCTACACCTGCTTGCCAAAACTCCATGGCCGACACTGCTAAAAATATTGATGGTGGCCCATCAATATCTTCGCTCAGGATTGACTCGATGGTGGTTGAGAGACCGAAAGTTTCATCTTCAGACGAGCAGGGTGTAGCCACATTAGATGGAAGCTTTGCTGAGGACGATTCTACATTTCTCTCGGCGCTGCATGGCGATGAATATGTTTTGTTGCCAGGAAAGAATACTGAATCTTATAAAGTTGAAAATATTACTCATGATCACTCTTTTTGGACTCCAATGGAAATAAAAACTGCAACTGGCAATGCAGACTGTACTTTAATTGAACACCATCTAAAGCTTAGAAGCACATATACAGAAACTGAGGTAGAAGGTTCTATTAATATATTTCTTTTCCTCCTATTCAAACGTTACAACCACTTATTATGATCCTTATTATCAATTATTATAATGAATTCTTTGGGAAGACTTGCTTAATTTTGTAGTACCGCCATTTTTGCAGGACTTTTCCCGGACTAGAGACTTGAATGGGGAACCCCTGGTGACTAGTTACAATAGATGTTTTCTGGGCACTGTTGACTATATATGGTAAAGTACATAAGTTGATAAATCATCAATCGTGTCAAGCACGGCTTGTTTTATTTGAAATTTAGGGTTTTTTTTTTGCCAAATATGATGTTTTGTTTAAATTTGCAGGGACTATATTAGAAATTGATTTATTATATTAGTACTTGGGCTTCACTATAATTTCAAAATCATGTTCTGTTTATTGTTTGCGTAGGCGTTCGGAAGGTCTCCAGACTGTTAGAGTGCTTGCCCCTATAAAGAAACAAGTCATGCAGCAGTTGACTCCTGGATTTCCTACAAAGGTAAGATATATGTACTTCAAGTTGGTTTAAAATTGCAAGAATTGAGGGTTTTGGGAATGGGTGGTCGTTGAGAGTTTCCAGGTCGTTGAAAATGTAGCTAGTTCTATTTTATTCTTCTTTATGTCCCCGAGGGGTGGCCTCGTTGGTAGAGGTTTGGAGTCTCCAAGGTACTCACAAGTGAGTTTAATTGTAAAATCTGGCTTGGGTGCCATTGAGTATGTAGTAGGGCAGAGCTCGGATTCCTGGTTATAAAAAAATATAAGAATTAAGTTACAAACTCTCAAGGGGGTGATTGGATTTAGAGGAGAGAAAGACGAGAGGAAATGAACACCATGTTTGTATTTAATACGTCACAATTTCTCTCCAACTCCTTCTCAACCTCTCCTTAACTTCCCTCCAATATCCCATCGAACCTCAAATCAAACTTCATATTAACTTTAATTTAAAATAAACATCTTTTCTTCTAAAACACAAATCTCAATCAAACTTTATATTAAATTTATTCTAAAATAAACATCTTCTCTCCTAAAACACAAATTCCAATAAAGAGTTTTACAACATCTCCTCTCTAACAAATATTTCATATCTCCAACTTACTCAATTTTCTCTTCTTCCTCCATTTCCTTTCCTCTCCTCTTATGAACCCCAAAATCCAATCACTCCCACTGTTTTTGTAATCGGATTTAGGTAGAAGCTTTTTGTATCACTTTTAGTCACATCTGTGAATAGTTATTGTTTCCAATGAAAAAGTTACTGACTATTGGGTTTTCTTTTTGCATTTTATCAGGCTTCTCTTGTTTGGGATTGACCTATGGTTTTTATATGGCATTGTCTTTTATGTTTACATCATTAATCAATAGAAATTGATCTTACATTGCGCTGTTTTCTTGGTAGAAATTTTGCTAGGACAGAAAGAAAGTCTTTTAGGGATAGGCTCTTCAATGGTTTGATGCACTAAAACTTTTCATGGATGAAATAGTTCTCTCTTAAATCCTTCTTTTCTGTATGCCTTAATTTCCTCTTGGGATTTTCTCCTCCACTCCTATGGGAGTTCTAGTTCTCCCATAATACACAATTCTTTTCATATTTTATACATTGAATTAGTTGATGAGATATTATTTTATTTCTCAAGTCTATCAATTCAAAATTAAGTCAAACATGGAAACTACCAATGAGAATAGTATAGAAAATTTTCATATTCTTCAAAACTTTCTCCTCTCCTATCATTAAGTGGGAGACAACGGCAAGTGGCAGCCGCAGGTACGCCACCATGTGCCAATGCCTGAGCTTTCCTCAAAGAGACTGGCCGTCTGTTTTATCTCTTTATTGAATCGGTACCTTGCTCTGTCAACCGTTTGAGGCTTAATATGCCTTCTGTTTTTTTTTTGTCTGTTTTGCAGAAATGGGGCAGCGATCACATTGCCTTAGTTACTGAATTGGCGTTCATAAGGAGTCATGATGAGTAATTCTGTGAATCTTATGAGCAAATAATATTAATTAAATTAAATAATTCCTCGTGCAAAAGGAAGGTTCTTTGTTCTTCCAACCGAACGGGTTCCAAAGGCAGCAGCCTGCAGCTACAAGTTATGATTTGAGAGAAAATACAGCCTTAGATGGTCAGCTTTTTTCTAATAACATTTTTTTTAACACACACACACACACACATATACATATCCCAAGTAGCAGTAGATATATTTCATTAGTTATTAGATAAACCACTTGAATGCGTTGCAGTCCAGTAGGAGTAAATATATAACTCTGCTATGGACGAGTTCTCCAAAAGGATAAAGATATTGAAATTTCTTCAAATATATTGTTTAACCTATTAGCACATTTAACTTCTAATAAATGCTAATGGTAAAAAAAACCCTATACACAGAATAAATATACATTCATATTGCAAAGAGTACGGACATCAAATATTGAATCTCATTTGACTGACTTCCTTTCCCCCAAAAACACGAGGAAAAGAATCATTATATAAATGTTTACAATGCAAAATCTGAGATGGCTGCAGGAGGGATGTATAATTCTACGATTCTTGGTGGCTACTGGCAATGTTGGAACTAGCGTCACCAGCCAGAAGGAGGTGATCACCATCTCTGATAAGGTCTATATCCTCAACTTCAGCTCCTTCTCGAGTTAAAATGTTTGTCGCAGAGATCCCGAATTTTTTGGTACCAATTTCAAGTAGTTCTTGGATGGATTTGGGTAAAGGCACAAGCTTTCCAGCTACCTTCCCCTTTTCAGGGCAACTGAGAATAACTCTTGCCTTGAAAGCCACTCTCGTGCTCCGGTTATTGCCTAAACCGAGTGATGCAGATTGTAGTACGTCCTTTTCACCTGTATGATTTAAAGTTGCACTTTAAATATATCAAAATCCAGCCTTAGGATGTGATGCCGTATCTTATAGTAGCAGCTTCTTATGCATAATTTGTCTAAATCTCTAGCGTTTCTTGTTAGCCTTTAAATATGTAAGTGTTATTGTTAGGTTTGTTTCCACTGCTTAGCTAGATGGATTGAAGTCTAGATTAGTGATTTTAGAATGTGCGTGCAGCCTATATACTATGTCGAAATAGAGGAAAATTGAGACAAAGAATTGCTCAAGTATGCGAAAAGAAACCTCACCGGTATTCATTGATGTCATGAACCCTACTAGTGAGTTTTTATAATTGTTGCTTCTTCTTCTAAATGGTATATCCGAACAATTTGATTCTCGAACAGGAGTCATGCAAGAGTCATGGGAAAACCGTGGCATGTTCGACTCACTCTGGAACTTTCGTAGGTAACTTGATTCGAGATTTTGTGGAATGTGGACAACAGATGATTTATTAACAGCTTGCTTATTGGAGAACAGTTCTTTTATGTCTTCATGGCCTTGATGATCAGCCAATGCTCGAGGAGTCCATCCACGGAGATCTGCCTTATCGATGTCGGCCCCTTGCTCTATAAGGAACTTAACCATTTCACTGTTTCCTTCACATACTGCCATGTGGAGAGCCGTAGCACCATTGCTTTTTGCCAGCGTTACGTCTCCACCGCATCGTACAAGCGATTTGAGCATATCTATGCTGTTTTGCTCTGCAGCCGTGCATGCAAAATGGGCAACGTCGCCGGAAGAAATATCAGCACCGTTGTCTATTAGAATCTTAACTACAGACTCATGCTTCCCTTGTATTGCGTGCCATAGGGGAATATTTCCTTCCAAGTCTGCATAACAGAAGCGCCCACAACAAATTAACTTCCCCAACTTTCGATCAAGTTTGCAAGCAATTACTAACTACTACAAAGAATACCTCTTCGGTTCAGGTCTGCCCCATACTCTATGAGTAGAACGACGCAGTGTTCGTTTCCATTAGCGGCTGCTGCATGCTGGTAATGAAAAATGGCAGGTAAGCTCGACAGTTCAATTTCGACCGGTTGGGCATAGTGAAGGTAAACAAGAAGAAAAGATAGGATTTGCTTACAAGTGGCGTCTTCCCGCTTCTGGCATCTACTTCATTTGTATTCGAACCCCGCTTTAGCAACTGATGCAACATCAAGTCATCACCACTGTCTGCTGCGTAGTATAAATTGAGAGATGTTTCATTTCCCGCCTGACTCAGCATCTGTTCTGTTTCTTGCAAAATTTCTTCCATCATGGGGTCTTTTATCTCCTTCAGGTGCTGCATTAAGTTTAAAAATACAGATAGGAAAAATCATACCTTTTGTCTTCCTTAACATGTGAATTCAAGTCACATGCTTTATCTTTGGTCTATTGCAACCAAATAGTTTCTTATGACTTTATGAACTTGGCCAAGCAACCAAGCATAAGTGTGATGAGATATTGAATTGTTTACATTTTGTAAGCATTCATTTTTAAGGCAAAGTGAAGATCAAGGAGTAAACATCCTGAGAAATTAGCAGCAGCTTCCATGAGTATCGAGAAATTGTTACGACTCTAGAGGGTGTTTGGATTTTGTGGTTGATGAGAGGAGAGAAGAGGAAAGGAGAGGAGAGGAAGAGAAGAAAGAAGAAGAAATTGAGTGAATTGAAGATACGAAATATTTGTTTAGGGATTGATGTTTTAGAAAGAGATTGGATTTTTTTTTTTTTTAAGACAAAATTTGATATACAATTTGATTTGAGGTTTGATAGAATGTTGGAGAGAAGTTGAGGATGGTTGGGAAGAGGTTGTGATGTACTAAAAACAAAGAGTTCAGTTTCTCCTCTTCCTCTCCTCCTCTACTCCAAATCCGAACACCCCTTATATCATTTGGTTGTTAGGAGATCCAAAGGAGGTCAGTAGGTAAAGCAGTCGTTATGTTTTGAACCATAACCTTTTGGTTTCTGAAGTCCTCCTAACCACCCTACTATCCCGAAGTTTTCACTTTTTGCAATGAGAAAGTGCAGTTTTTAGCTGTTTTCATCACGCGTTGGTACTTTGTTATTTAGTAAAGCCATGTAGTGAAGGAAATTGAATTCTGGTAAGAAGTTGCTGACCTTAAGGAGATTGTTCATTATTATTGTTCCGTCCCCCACGCTTGCTTGTACTAAGTTGAAAAATGACGAGCGATTCAAACGCAACAATTGACTCAAACGGCTGGTTCGAACTGTGAACAGTTGTGGTTTATAACAAAGCACGCCTATCTCACCAATGACATCTCCCGTCTTCGCCTCACCGATGATCTGTGTATCAATCCAGGTCAAACATCAAGTTTCATACCATTTTATGCATGGTATCAATGACATCAAAACCCGTAACTGAAAACTGTTAAAAGGAGTTCAACCATGGCATCATAACTACCTCTTCTACTCCATTTTTTTGTATGACAAGGTCCTGCAAGGTGGAAGAAACATCAGAAATGAATGTTATATGCACCTATAGGAGAATCTAGATATCATTAACTTCACATGTATTTGCTAAGAAAATCAAGAGAATCAGCTATATTTGAGTTACTATGAATGTAATCTGTTGGGTTTGATTGGGGGCACCTTTCCACTGTAGGAAAATAAATAGTAGCAGACCTCTTTGTCACTTAATTTATTTTTTTCGTTTTTTTTTTTTTTTTTGGGTTTTGAGCGGGTCACTTGTGTGCACATCGATTGTTTTCATGAAATTAACCATCTAATCCTACAATTGTCAATAGATCCAAGAAATTAATTCTTGAGTAGATGATTATCATGAATTTTATTCGTTAACCTTTTGACCTTTTAAGCCTTTGTTGACCTTTAAACCTACGCTTACATTTAGTCTAGATAGAAATACAATACATATTATGTGTATTAATGCTAGGGTGTGCAATTTTTAGGCTACGATTGTTTTTAGTGGAAGATGACTGATTATCCACTACTTAAAAATTATTCTTTTGTATTTAATAATAAACCACTACTCATTAAACTCTCTAACAAATCATTCCACTGCTTACATCAATCATCAAACAAGTAATTAAATACTCAACCACTATTAATATCAATCTTCAAACAAATATTCAACTATCATTAATCTCATCACTCTTTTTCGCTCCACTATTTTCTACAAAAAACAAACATATCAATAGATACGCTCCGTAATATAGAGTTCTATGCTCCCATTTAAAACTTTATAGTATTAGATTGAACGAGGAAAGAAGAAAGCTTTCCCATATATTAGAAAGCATGGAGCCATGAATGTAATGTAAATATGGACCGTGGGGACAAGACAAAGTTGGGATGTTTAAGAGTTGTTTTAGGTGTTACCGCAGTGCCGGTGACAACTATGTAGAAATCTGTTGGTGCTTCATTCTGCAAGACTACGTCTTCTTTAGGAGGGAAGTACTCAGCCTTCATTTCTGTTACCTTCACACAAAAACCACCTTAAAAGTTAGTTTTTTTTTTTTTTTTTTTTTTTTTCATCTATAAGTATCTATATCTACTTATGTTTTCTTTGACTATTCTTATGTGACACTTGTCTAATTATGCTTTGTTGCGAAGAATTTTATGAGAAATTAATCATCGTATTATTAATCATCCTATTTAGTTTTTAGGGATTTAAAAAAAAAATTAATCAGAGAGATTCGAACAGGTAATACGGTGTTGGTTGTTATACAAAATTCACCATTTTAACTATTAGGAAAATGCATATTAGTGTTTGTTTCGCGTTATTAACGAATTGCTAAAATGAGTTTTTACTAACTCTTCTTTAAACATGCATATTCAAACGAGCTATTATAATCATTTAAAATAATTACTAATTTCTAACTATTAAAAATAATCATTCATTTATAATTACTTATTTTTAATCATTTCTAATTTCTAATATCTCTTTTTCACCTTCAAAATAATTACTCGTTGTTAATCACATTCAAACAAGATATTGTTTGCAATCATTTTACAAAAATCATCATTCAAACGAGTTGCTATTAACTATAAACTCTCTACAAACAATCAGATCCAAACGAGCTACTACTAAAACTAAAATTCCTAATTACTCAAAATAATAATATTGAAACACCTCCGTATAAAGTAGATGATGTTAGTTAAAAACTCAAAGAAGTGAAGATAAAAGTAGTATGTGAGATATGAGTTAATTACCAGTTGAAAAATCAAGTCGGTAGAGACGCCATTGAACAAATAGGCACTATCAACAAGCGAGTAGAAGAGATGGTGAGCAATGCCAGATCTAATGGCTTTTGGAAGGGAATCCACTGTTTCTTGCTGTTGCAATCCTTCTGAATCAGTCCTGAATTTCAAACACAGATGAGCAAGCATCTGCTCTTGCAGCCGAGCAGGTAGTTGATTTCTTTGTGCGAAATTTGAGGCTGCTTGTATAGTGTCCCTCTGAAAATTAATGAAAACATCCAACCAAATAACTCTTTCCATCTTCCTCTTTACCGTTATTTATTCAAATCAGAGTCGAGTTATTATAACCTAACTCGTGTTTGACTCAACTTAATCTGCACTATTTCATACCTGACTCAACTTAATCTGCACTATTTCATACCTATATATATATATAAAAATAGATAATCATACCTATACCTGGGGTAATTAGGCTCGTCCCTAGGCCAAGACACATCAAAGAAATAGAGACTACAAATTAATGTCGCAGATAGGTCTTGAACTTGAGATCTCGAGGAAGCATACCTTCAAAACTCAAGCTTTTAACCAACTGCGTCATCTTTTAGGGACATGAAGACAACCAATTACATTCCATCAAACATAGTTTTTATCAAACAAAATCAGAGTTACTACTCTTAGTAATACTTTTTTTTTTCTTTTTCAAAACTTATGAGCCAACCTGTGTTCAAAAGGGTAATCACAATTTATCAAAAAAGGTTGAATGGTGATAAAACAGAAATTCATGAAAGCAAGGGTAAAAAAGAAAAGAAAGGGCTAGAGAGAGAGAGACATACAAATTTTCTTGTTCGGCCGGTGCCGTGGACGACCAAGTTAGTCATATTTCCAATAAGGTAGGCTTGCAACCCCAGAACAAAGAAGAGGTAAAATATGAGAAAAACCATTTCTTGATCATTTACAGGATGCAGATCGCCATAGCCAGTGGTCGTGAGTGTCACAATTGACCAGTAAATAGAAGTCACATAACGCTGCCACAAACTCTCGTTCATAAAATCTTCCATTGTTGCGGCTAACCATGTCTTTTTCGGGTCTTCGTAATTTGATGCTATTAGATAGAAGCAGCACCCAGCAAAATGAGCTGAAAACATACACACCTATAATGTATATCATCTTCATAAGATATTCCGTATAATAATGTGTCACAAACAAAAATATAGTTGCTTGATTACCAACTCATCTTGAAGTGCGCCTTATATCATTGTTTGAATTGATTTACTTCTTTATACACAAAAAGGAACACGTAGACACAAATTCCAATATCGATTGTTACACATGACACATAAAATATCAAATAGTAAAAGCTTTTATCTCAAAATTAATTTAACAGTGAATATAATGGACTATCCATCTTATAAATACTTAGGAGATCTTCTTACATTTCTAATACAAGATCTTCAACTAAAAATAATATTAAAATAATAAGTGTGCATATACAAAAAAAAAAAAAAAACAATTTTAAGATTATGGGATACCATCTTATATGTGTACCATAAATTATATGGCAAAATGAGTGAGTCTACTTTTTATATATATATATATATATATTTTTTTTTTTTTTTTTTTTTTTTTTTGCAAAATAAAAATTCCAAGACCTCCCAATCATTTGTTCAATCGTTCAAAAACAAATTTGATGATATTTAGAAGTGTAAAATCACAATCAGACATGCCCAAAACATTTATTGCCGTTAACTTACAAATATAAGCTTCGAAGATCGAACCCAGAAATAGCTGTAGTTCCTGTCCTTTTCCAACCTGCCGCAATTATTGAACGGGACCCAACACATTAATAATGGTGCGGAATATTTTAGTAATATGAAGTAAGATTTAATTTTCATCGAAAATCCAAAATTAAATGCAGGAGAAAATTCACAAGAGAGGATGCTTTAAGCACAGCTTTGATTTATGAAAGCTTGTAATAGTCATAATCTTTTAAATACTTAGATAAACAGAGAATACAAAGTAGCAATTAGAAGAAGAATAAAAAAAAAGAAGAAGTAATACCTGGCGAACATGGAACTGACACGTCGGAGACGCCATAGGCGAAGCATATTGAAGTAGCCATAAGGATGAGGAAGAATACTGCGAACCAATTCGGAGGGAATGGTGGAGACAACGTCAAGAACAAGCCAGGTTTTGGCGTAGCGCAGAGCAATGAGGTTGGGATCGTCGACGAGGAGGTAAGAAGATTTGTCCAAATACGCAACGAAGAATGTCAGCATTATGTCAATGGCGAAAAATCCGTTCACCACGTTGTCGATTACGGCCAGAACTCCTCTCGGCGACGGTATGAACCCGAACTCGAACGGACAAACCCACGCCGTGTACATTACTAAACATACCAGAAATGTCTCCCAAACTCTGCGCCACCATATATTATACCATCAAATTATTATTATAAATCCCAACCCTTTTACATTTTTTTTTTTTTTTAAACTTTAAATGTCATAATTTACTGTCAAATTTTTTTAAAGAAAATCAAATATAACATAATCATTATTCGAAAACGATAACCCAATTATTGGATAGATTGATCTAGGGGGTGTTCATACATTCTTGAAAAATTAATTCGACTGACCAAAATCGACCTAATTAAAGGTGGTCGATCGATTTTCATATATATATCAGTCGGAGTCGGTTAATAAAAAAAATAACATAATTTTTTCGGTCGTCAGTTTGGTTGGTCAGTTAATACAGGTTTCTTGATAAAATACTAATATTTTTATATGATTAATTAGATTTATTATTAAATTACAGTAAAATCAACTTAATTTTAAATATATTTGATGTTTTCATTTTTTTTTTAATTAATTATCAAATTTTCATTATAAATTGTACGATGAACATGTTTTCAATTAAAAAAAAGAAAAAAGATAAAAAATGACTTAATCAATTTAATCAACTTAACCGATCAACCCGAGTGACTTAACTAATCAATCAGTTCGATTTCGTTTTTAAGTAAATCGATACGATCAATTCGGTGTCACTTTTTATGAAAATCGACACCTACGACCGATGAACACTCCTAATAGATTCAATTATGTGAAATTGAT
>JBBMEG010044908.1:0-18146 GCA_037832605.1 Cyclanthera cordifolia | reverse complement strand
ATTCTTGATACTCATATGCTGAATATATTTTAGTATTTGATGATATTCGATGTCTAATTTAATACGTGTACTTCCATAATATTACGATATGATTATGTATTATGTGTAGCATGTTATTGTGATAATTTGTTCTTATGTTTTAAGCCCTAGACGAATTAGTAGGTAGATTGCTTATGATACGTCTTTCTCCTATTACATACATTTATAATAGATTATAGGGTTGTCGCATGCATTTTGTGTTGAGGTTAGCGTTGAGTCAATATCCTTGATAGTGAATATGTCGACCAGATGGTCTTGACATGTCTCTACTCCGCTAGAGGGTGGTTGCAGTAGACCATAGGGTATGCTGCTACGTGACACGTCAGGGAACGACCCATCGGAGTGGCCGGACACGACAATGTTCTCTAACAGATAAATGTAGTAGGATGTAAGAGATTGTGCTTGTGGAAGGATGGATTGCAACCATCCCGAGAGTGGCGCATGACCATCGGGTCTGACCATAATGTCTTTTAGACGTGTTGGGTAGCCGGTCGCGGTCGGGGCTCCCACAGTCCTTTCTGATACCTAGGAGCTCTCGAGATACTATGGGTCTACTTCTAACTATAGCACAGTCCCAACACCACAGCCTGTACGAGTTGCAAACTGTCAAGCAGAAGTGTGATCCAGGCTTCTACTAGCGTATCCGCTAAAGCTCGGACAGATACTTGCACCTACAGCTGAACAAGTTACTGGCTAGCTTAGTATTGGGGGTAACTTGATTGGTTCTTGTTCGCCTCACACGCGTTGAAGATACCCTGGTAGGCTCCCGAGCGACTCCATAGCTTGTAACCACGTATCAAGGTGCTTCGCCTTACGCGACATGGTTGTGTAATGGCTTTTCGAGTCTTATGGCATTGGCTGGGGACCTAGTTTCCTTATGAGTAGCATACCTGAGTGATCTTAGATGCATAGGGTGTGATAGGGGAATCATCATTGGACGAAGATCCCTTATCGCGTGAGTTGGAGTTCGAACTTGCTAGGTAGTGAGCAGCCAAAATTGCTAAGGCATAAGTGAGCGTTGCACTAGCAGGTTGGATCGCTCTCAGCTCGGCACAGTGCGTGGTATCTAACGTTTTTGGATTGACCCCACCCTGTCGGAGAAACCCAAGATAGCATGTGCGACTCTAGTGGATAGCTCTTGCGCCTAGGCTCTCTATTTTACCCAAAAGGGGTCGGGTAGTGACTTTGGAGTTTGTCGGCATTGGCTAGTGAGACTCCTCAAGTATTGCCACGAGTTTGGAATGCGTGGCATAGACACCCGAGAGTCTGGATACTTTCCTGTTCCTTTGTACATGTTATTCATAGACTTTTGATTAACGCCTCTTTCTTCAATATGTTGTGCGCATCCCGTGCGGGGTTTCTTACTGAGTTTTCACCGACTCCCCCCTTTGTTTTATGCTAGCTATGGATTCAAGACCATAGTTGCATGTAGGCACCGGGATGGAAGACTGACACCTGAGGATAGACATGGGGGGAAAATAAATCTGTTGTGTCTTATTTATAGTTGTTTACTTATAGTCGAGTTGTAATTCCTTCTGCATGAACTATTGTAATAACTTTGTTTTAAACTGTTTAGTTTTGAAACTCAAATCTCGAGATCTATATTTATGCTTAAAACTGTTGACTGCTTTGATAGGATGAATGTTTTATTTTGAAACCGTTTGTTGTTGTTTTTGTTCGCTGTTGATAGATTTAGGATAACAACCTTTTGAACATAACTGATCAACTCTTCAATAGAAAGTGAGTTGAACGATCTTGTTTTAAATTCACATAACACCATTCACCACTTCCCTCAATGTCATAGTATACATAGGTCAAGATGCTTGTTATGCTCCTCCACTGCAAAGCTTCCAATATTTTAGACACACTAAATGTCCTCGATTATAGAATACCTGCTTGGTTGAGAACTCATTATAATATCTTTGATAGGCAATTTAAAGATACTTTGTAAGATTGAATTGCACTTGATTATGAAGAGTTCAATATTTATAGACGTGTTTTTACCATAGACATTGATATCTTAGAATCTAAGAGCTCAAAAGTGTACATTGCATTTTTTTATTTTGTTCTTACAATTGGTGTTCATGATACATGTGGTAAGTATGAATCGATTCTTCTTTTTTTTTTTTTTTTAATTAATGTTCAACTTAATTGACTTTTGGGCATCTTAGTTGATCAAATAAAAGTCATAAGAAATTAACCAAAATTTTATCTACCATTATAATATTTTTCATTACCTAAACAAATGAAGATGTGAATGAAGCTCAAACTTTGAGAAAGTTTGCTAGTGTCATCTTTACTTAGTTTTGTAATTAGTTTGAATGAAACATTTTTAGTATTTGTTGATGTAATTCATGTCATTATATTTTAAATTTAGAGGGGGAAGAAATTGAAAATTTTATGTTGGTAACCAAGGTGGTTCTATGATATTGACTTTAAACAGTTATGTTGTTAACAAGTGCATGGAAGAAGTTTTAATGTATGATATTGTTATACTTTATACTAAATTCTAATTATTTTATTTTAAGTGTTTGTATTTTTTTTTTTCTTTAAATTATCAAATTTCATTCTGAAAAGTAATGTTTTCCTTTATCAAAGATTTTGTTTTTTTTTTGTTTTTTTTTTTCATTTTCCTTATCAACTTATAGATAAATATTATGAATAAAAACAAATATTTTATTAAGATAAACCTTTATTCTTTTTGCTAACTTTATTATTCAAATCTAAACTATCCTTGAATTTTATTGTATAAAATAAGTGACTAAACTGTATGCATCTAAAGAACTGTTCAATATGAAATTAGTTACAAATAATAATCAAAATAAATATATTTTCATAACAAACTATTTCCAAAAAGTATTTACTAAATTATCAACGTTGCTTAATGATTTTTTTCCAACATGAGCTTACTTCAGGTGGGATGATGTATTAAACAATAAACAATAAATTTAGAGCAGAAGGAATTGAAAATTTTAGGTTTCTAGCCAGCAAGAGTCATAGGAGGCGGCGCGGCGACAACCGATCAAGAAAAAGACTTCGGCGGGGAAGTCAGCTCCGTTGGTTCGAGACCCTGCCAAAGGGAAAGCTCCAGCCATGGAGGCGATGAAAAAGGCTCAGTCTCCTCACTGAAAACAAGTCAAACGACTTCGATTGGGATGTAATAATCGGAGGAATGAGCATTCGGTCCACCAGAGGCTCGGATCCAGAACAGTAGAATCTTCCCGGACTCAGTCAGTGCAAAGTAGCCAACCAAGAAGTCGCACGGGAGGGTCATCCACCCGATATCGCTTGAAAACCTCAAGTGCCCAGACGGCAAGATTAGACATGGGAGCGGATTTAAGGGATGTGCTCAACCAATGCCGAAGAGAGGCAGGGTGGGACGAAACCGAGGATCAACCTTGGCTGGCCCAGCTTCGTCTCCTCCAAGATTAGTTGGGGAGCATGAAGAAGGCGCAGGACCATGTCGGAACGTGAAAAGTCAGTCAGCCGCCGTGAGGAAGACTACAAAGAGTCGCGAAGGCGAAGGGTGGAAGAACGCCCAGTGAAAAAAGAGAAAATCGAATGAAAAGGGGTACCCCCTAGCCGGTTCGAGAAGTACACTCCCATGACGGTTCCTGTAGAGCATATCTTGATGGAAATTCAATATAAGGATGAGCTGAAATGGCCAAGCAGGATTAAGGTAGGGTCCAATCAAAGATATATAGGCAAGTACTTAATATTTCACAAAGACAACGACCATGCTACCTCGGACTCCTAGGACTAATGGAGTTCATCGAGTCTCTCATCCGAAGAGGACGACTGGACAAGTACGTTGAAGAGGGCAAAAAAACGTCTGAGTCCCTTACAAGAAAAGGGAACGCGAAAAGTCACCACCACTACCGGAGATCAGATTAATCGTCGGAGGACCAGCTAGAGGGGAGTCCAATCGTAGCTGGAAGGAAAAGGTGAGAGGAGCCTCTAGTCACGTTTGACTATAGCACTTTGATCAAAGAAGGATCAATCGAGCTTCTAGTAACATTTGGTGAAGGAGACAACATAGTCTTGTACTTCGTCAATTTCATGGTGGTGAATGACAACTCCGCTTACAACGCAATACTAGGGAGACCGATGATTCATTGGCTAAGGGCGATCGTGTCAACTTACCACCAGGTGATAAATTTCCCTACTCTAGGGGTAGGGCAAGTCAAAGGAAAAGAGTTATCCTCGAGAGACTGCTACCACACAGCCCCAACGGGGAGTGGAAGGAGTCATTAAGATGAAGGACTGTTGAAAGAGGGCCAGTTCCAGGAGAGGTTGTCCAAAGAACAGCACCTGTAGAAGTACAAGTCAAGCAAGTACCCAGGTCCCAAAGCGCCAAGGCCGATGCTTTGGTAGAGTCAAAGGCCGCCTACAGAACAAGGACGGACAAGACCGTGCCGGTAACGATCATAGACAAGTCTTGCAATCTCGTCAAGCTATTGAGCGGAATTAGCAAGGCAACACCGGTTTCGCTACAACAATAAGATCCTTCATCTTTGGAGTTCTTAAACACTTGAAAAATACTTTCAGTAGATTGTAATCAAGTCTTCAATGAATAAAAGTGTTATTTTTTCATTCTTTCCATCTTAATTTAGTATATTGATTATGTTTTCAAAAACATAAATTGGGGGTATATAAGATAGAGAAATAGAGAAAAGTTTTATTCATTCAAAAAGAAAAAAATTATGGGTTACAACCTAGAAGGGCAAGTAAAGACTACAAAGTAAAATGCTTCAAGTAAAAAGGAAAGCAACAACAAAGTCATCAAGACCCTCTAGAGCTACGCCTATTGGAAGTTGGTCGGTTGGGTCTGGCTTGGGGGTGTTGTCCTAGCTAGAAGAGTCTGACTTCTTTCGGGCACACCTTGGAAGATACGAGAGTCGTAGCAAGTTGCTTTGGGTCGATCATTTGGAAGTCAAAACTCGAAGGCTGGCAAGGAAGGGTCAGTGACTTTTTCCTCAGTGCTGGAACAAAGAGGCCGAAAAAGAGGAAGGAGGTTGCCATAACTAACTCCCTCCTAAATTCGGTCTAGTGCCCATCCCATGGCAGCCTCACCGGCGTTGTTCTTTAGAATTATAAAGGCAAGAGAGCCTTTCACAAGGTTAGTTAGATAGGCAGCATTCTTCAGCTTCCCTTCAGCAGAAGTCAACTCTCGTTGAAGGCGAGCAATAGTGGACAAGTTCTCTTGGCACTTGCGGGCAGCAAGACTTTGGGCCACTTAGGTGGAAGTCCGAGAGTCGACTAAGGCAGCCTCGGCGACTCGCTAAGCTTATTGAGCATGTGCCAGCTCCCACTTAAGCTTGTCAGTACTTGTAGACAAAGAAGAGCAGGCGTGACGCAAGTCTTCAGAGAGGTGATGTGAAGCTGAGGCGAAATGCATGAACGCCTGCAAAAAACCAAGGTAACAATTTGGCATGCGTATTCAAGTCAACGTACAGTTGTAAAAAGTTGGGTCGTCATACCTCCTGCATCAGACGGGTCCCTTCTTTCAAAACCTAGGAGGCTTCTTCTAGGAGGAGGAAGCCGAAGAAGACTCCACTTCACTCCACAAGTTAGAGGCGAAAGTCCTTTCCTCTTATAGGTCCAAAGTAGGACAGTATAGTCTTGATAAAAAGGTACGAGTCGAATCTAGGAGGAAGGTTGTGTATGGGCATCTGAGGCCTGCACGAGCTGGTCCGAGCCGCAAAAGGGACATGGTCAAATCTGAGGCTAAGACACTCAAACTCCGGATCTGACCCAGCATCAAAGTCCTCTACGACCTCAAGAAAAGGAAGATCGTCATCGTCACAAGGTGGAAGGGAGCAGCCTTCTGAAGTAAGGTCCACCATGTCGTTGATAGAAGGCCTAGTAAGGGGGCGAGACGTCAGGCGCGTCACTCCATCAAAGGTGCGCCTCAGTGACGACTCGTAGTCCATGGCGACTAAACATATTAAAAGGCGTTAACCTACATTTGCAGTATTCAAAGCATGCTTAGTTTAAGGAAAAAGTAAGCTGCATACCTGGAGCGGATCCCTCATGTGGGACAGGCAAGTTTGAATCAGAGTCGGTTGTCACGGCTGAATCTGGAAGGAGGTTGTAAAGCGCAAACGAGTCCATGATCAGATATTGCGCACTGCGAGTGACCTCTTCAAGGTAGGTCATAACGACCTCGTAGAACTTCATTACCCGAGAACGGGCACTTAGTTTCTTATGCACTGGAAACAACATAAAAACATAAGTAGTGTGCCAAAAGATAGATGAGCCCAGGCGAAAGAAAGTATACCATATGTTCCCAAGACAGTGGGGATTGTCAGTGAAGCTTCGGCACCTGGCGCTGCCCAAGGTCCTCAAGCGAAGAACGAACGTTCTTTCCACCCCTTTTTCAAATTGGGGCATTCCACCAAAGGTGAAAGTTTTCTTTTTGGAGTAAGGTAGCAGCCCACTGTGACGTCGAGATGCTTGCAGAAGCAGTAAAGTGAAAGAAAGTCTCTTGCACTGCAGGGACTCTCGAACACCGAAGAAGACAAGCATTGGGAGTCAGCTGCGCTGGTGCCAACCCAGCCATACCTAATAACTCTTGAAGAGAAGGTATAAGGGCAAGCCGAACTCCTCTATCGAACATGGTGGTGTAAAGGGCCACCTCGGCTGGAGGAGGATGGGCGTATGTCTCCGAAGCCAGCGGAAGCCGAAGGGTGATCCGGCAGAAATAAGGTACTAGGCCTAAGGTGATCTAAGTTCATTTGAGTTAAAACGGACGCGACCATCTAAGACCTTGATCCTACTGTCATGGCTTTTCGCCGAGTCCTTTTAAGAGAGGATATAGCTCGAGGGTGGATGGATTCGGTCTCATAGTGAGATGAAGGGTCCATGACATCCAAAGTAACGAGTAATCTGCAAGCAACAAAGTTAGAAAAAATGCAAGTCTTTGACAAAGAGAACCTAAGTATCCTATGAAATTAAAAAAATGGCTAGACACGGGCGAAACTTTTATAAAAAGTACCTAAGTAGCCTAAAAGTTTCAAAAAGCGGTTAAAAAGGAAAGACTTTTATAAAAAGTGCCTAAGTAACCTACCAGTTTCAAAAAACGATTAGGCGGGCAAGACTTTGGTAAAAGTTCCTAAGTAGCCTAAAAATTTCGAAAGGAAGTTAAACAAGCTAGACTTTTATAAAGTGCCTAAGTAGCCTAAAAATTCGAAAAGTACTCTAACGGGCAAGTCTTTGAAAAAAAAAAGCCTAAACAATCCAAAAAATTTAGACATACATGCATAAAAGGCAAAAAAAAAAGAAAAAAAAAGTGCCTAAATAAAGGTGGAATTTTTGAAAATATGCCTAACCGTTAGCATGGAGTCGGAAAAAGGAAGGTACATACCGAAAAAGTGAGCGTGGCGGATGCTTTCCAAAAACCCAAAACGCAAAACATGTCTCCTGACACACTTTGAAAAAATCGAAAATTCTAGCCCAATGAGAGGCAATTTTTGGCCAAAGTAGGATAAAAAAAGAAGGGTGTACATTTTGAAAGGTGTTTTTATGAAAATGTTAAGTTATGGAAAATCTCCTAAGAAAAGAATGTGATTTTTTAATTGAATAAAAATATTATCTTGGAAAATATATTCTTAGAAATAAAAATATAGCCATTTTAATATAATTATTCTTAGAATAAATATATTTCGTAAACTTAAAGCTATTATTTTTTGGATGTTATTTAGGAAAAGATATTCTTTAAAAAGAATACAGCTTAAGTAAATTTCAAGAAAATACTTTAATGAAATCCCAAGAGATAACATCTCGAAACTTTGGAAGAAAAGCAGTTGGCTAAACTACTCTTCAAAATCCGACGATTCTGAAAGCTTGAAAATGAAAAGTGAGGGTAATGTTGTAAGCCAAAAATATCTCAAAAGAGGTTGAGACCAACTCGGAGGACAAACAAGCCAACGCCGACCCCTAAAGGGTCGGCCAAGTCCATGCTAACCCCCCAGGGTCGGCCACACCATTGCCGACCCCCCGGGGATCGGTCAAGCAAGTCTGACTCCTCCGAAGGTCGGCCAAGGAAGGCCTCGACTAGTCTGGGGGTTGGCCCTTACAGCCTCACCCGTCTCGGGTCCGACAAAAGAAGATGAACATCCTTTAGGGGGAAAGCCAAAGAGATCAGGACTCTCCGAAGAGTCGACCGAGTCCAAGTAACGTATGGAGGCGCTGCACCCTGTGGCGTCCTCCGTTACAACGAGTAGGTCAGCTCGAGTGGGTTGGTCATGGAGGTCAGGACTCTTTGAAGAGTCGACCGAGTCCAAGTAACGTATGGAGGCGCTGCACCCCATGACGTCCCTGTTACAACGAGTAGGTCAACCCGAGTGGGTTGGCCGTGGAGGTCAGGACTCTCCGAAGAGTCGACAAAGTCCAAGTAACTCCCGAGTTAAGAACGTTACAACTACAAAGGGTAACGGTCAGAAGTTACTCCGGTATTCATACCCGAATTAATGTCAAACGTTTCTAACGACAACCATTATGCCGCCCATATGTGAGCTGCAGCGGTTACGAGACTGACTGCTATAAGAGTCACTTCATTCTCCATTTGATGAGATTGATCCTAAGCTAATAGAGCTAAGTATTCTTATATCATTCTAAGTTCTAGATTATTTTCCTAAAATCCCTTACCGACATAGGCATCAGAGGCCCTGTGGCTCACACCACACCGATGTGTCCTAATTTTTTGTATTTTTGCCGGCCTTTCCATCCTCAGTTAAACAAATATTACTGTGGATAGTTGTTAACCACTTTTCGGTATCAACATATACGAAATTTTAACTATGTTTTATTTTAGTATATGTATATATATTTTTTAAATTATCAAATTTAATTCTAGAAAGTTATGTTTTCTTTTAAAAAGTTTTTTCTTTTTTCTTTCATTTTCGTTATCAAATCATAGATAAATATTATGATAAAACAAATATTTTATCAAGAATCACTTTTATTCTTTTTGCTAATTTTATAATCAAATTAAACTACAATTGTTTTTTATTGTATAAAAGTAAGTGAATAAATTGTTATCATTTTACGCATCTAAAGAACGGTTGAATAAGAAATTAGTTACTGATATTTATAAAAAGAAATTGTTTTACTTAACCAATTATTTTCAAAAAGTATTTATTAAATTATATCAATGTTGCTTAATGATATTTTTTTTCAAACATGAGCTTACTACAAGTGGCATGATGTATTACTAATAAACAAGAAGTATTAGGTTTAAATTTTCACCGCACGTGATTTTTTTTTTTTATGAGATTACAAAAATCAATTATTTTAAATTATATAGAAAAGTTATAAGTATACAAAAATCTGTCTAAACATGTAAGGATTATATAAATTTTCAATGCAATGGATATCTTTAAAAAGGGTTTTATTAACAAAAATTAAAAAAAAAAAATCCTAACTTTTTTTTTTTCTAAGATTTCCTAAATTATATTCTAACTATCCATAATTTGAAGCTAAATTAATATGCAATTCTAAAAAACAAAAAAACAATAACTACCATAGACTTAATGTTATAACATTTGATAATTTAAAAAAGATAAAAATAAAATTTAATGAAAATTGTAAACAAAAAAAAAATTAACAAGTATTTTAAAAAACTAAAATAATTAATAACATAAAATAACTCTTAAAAAAATGTGAGTTTTCACTAGTTAAAATGTTTACTTTGATTATATAGTCAAAATGAAATATTTAAATATCACACATTTTAAAATGTAATCAAGTAGTTAAATTTAATCATAACATCAAACGGTTTAGTGAATACTGCATGTGAAAATGTGGTTAACAAAAGAATGTCCACATGGATTGGTCATAATAGTATAACAAAAAGATAATAAGGTTTTAATGGGTAAATAGTTAAGTTCAATTATTTAAAAAACTATTCATTATTTATCTCAAATATTGTAATTTTTTTTATTGGATGACAAATGAGGATGTGAAGAATGAAGATAAAACTCAAGAAAGTTTCCAAGTATAATACCTAGTTAGCTTCGCTGTAGGTTTCAATTAATACATTTTTTGTATTTGATGATGTTTCATGTGACAAACCACTAGGTGAATTTTAAATTTCATTTAAAATTATTGTTAAAAAAAAAACTAACCTAATCTACCCCCATCTACTGCAAATCGACACCTGTGCCCCCTATCTTCCTCTCGCCGCGACTTGTCGCTTCGGCCGCAATCAAGGCCCACTTCCGTCGCCCGCCACCGACCGTCCCTCACCGTCTCCCTCCCAGTCGCGCCACCCTCTTTGCCAGCAACCCTCTCCCTCGTCGTCACTTGTCGACGACCGACTCAGTCGCCATCTCTCTCCTTGTCGCCCGCGACTGTCTCTCTCTCAGTCGACTCGGTCCCGACCTCCCCTATCTCTCTTGGCCGTTTCCGAGCTTGGCTTAGCATGTAGCCGCGAGTAAGCTCGATTTTCTTAGTTGGTTTTGTGTCAATTTTGTTATTCCTCATTTAAAATGCAGCTTGCTCTCTTAATCGAGTGGTTTAGTCTCGTTGAGATGAAGGGTTTAGAGAAAGTTCGTCGTTGGGGTGAGTCGAGGTGAGTTATTGGTTCAGGTTGGTCATTTGAGGTTTTAGTCAGGGCAAAAAGTTATATTTCTTGTCGTTTCAGCTTGGTTTTAAGTGTGTCATGTCCGCTTTGTGTTTATGGTCGTTGTGCTCGATCTTGCCTTTGTTTTAGAAGTTTTGGGTAGGCCTTTGATTAGTTGTAAACGAGTCCTGTAGGTGTTGACGCTAATTGATGGCCTTGGTTTCTTGTAGGAAAAGAGGCTTAAACACGTTGAGGCATTTTTTGACTCGCTCAAGCTGCTGTGGTGCCACTTTTTATTGTTATGTAAGGGATCCTAACGGGTGCATAAGTAGTTGTATTCTAGCTTGGACGGTTGCTTATATGTTGTTTGCTGCTCGTATTTACTTATTGAATTTGAAAGCATGTGGTCTATGATCTGGTATGCTAGAACTTCGATTATATGTTGTTTGCTACTCGTTATTTACTTATTGAATTTGAAAGCATGTGGTATGTGATCTGGAAGGCTAGAACTTTGATTATATGTTGTTTGCCGCTAGTTATTTACTTACTGAATTCGATAGCATGTCGTCTGTGATTTGGTAGGCTAGAACATTGATCATATGCTGTTGTTATTCGTAGATATTTCATCGTTAATTTGTGGACACAATTTAGGGAAGTGATGCATGACTTCTTCTTAATTGTCTAGTTCAGAAATTGGACGTTGCTTGCTCGAGTCATTTTGATTGATAGAGTGATCGTGTCGACCATGGGGTCTAGGCACATCTCCTCTCCGCTATAGCGTGGTTGCACTAGACCATAGGGTTTACTGTTTGCTTGACACGTCAGAGGGTGACCCACAGGGGGTGTAGGGTTGGACTCAACTAACGTTCTGGCCTAATGGATAGAGGTTACTTTTGTAAGAGGCTTCGCACGTTATTAGGGCGGTGATCGATACATCGACCCGAAGTGTGGTGGGACTGACCATAGGGTCGATAGTCTGCACTCAGGAACATGACATCGGCTAGGAATCGGGTCGTTCATATATGTAATCTAGCTGAGTAACTAAGGCGTACATGGTGCAGTAATGGGAATCAGAGATCGGAGGGTTGTTCCCCATCGCAAGAGTTGGAGTGGGAACTTGCTAGGCAGTGAGCAGCCAAATTTGCTTAGGCATAAGTGAGACCCGCGTTAGCAGGTTGGATCACTCTCGGTTCGACACCGTGCGTGGTACTTGATGTGTACACGATTGACTCCACCGTGCCGGAGGGACCCAAGATAGCCTAGGCGAATCCAATGGTTGACCCTTGCGTCTAGGCACTCTACCGTACTCAGGAGAGTTCGAGTAGTGGCTTTCTAGGTCTCACGGCATGGGCCAGTGAGGCCCCTCCTCGAGAATTGTCTTAGGGTCATCAGACCAGGTGACTCGAGTTCTCGGGAGTTGGGATGTTTTCCCTTTGTTTGTTGTGATTTTTCATAGACTTAATAGTCAATGCACGTTGTCATTATATGCTTGCATACCCGTGCGGGTTCCTCTTAGTGGGTTTCACGACTCACCCTTCATTTTATGTTGGATGTGGCATCCATCCACACGTGCAGGCCTATATCATAACGTTTGACGGAGGCAGCTAGGCAACCAGAGGGGAAAAGGACTAGTTATTGACATGTGTCGAGTCTTTCTACTCTTTTGCATAGTTTTGTACATGCATTGTTTTGAATCTTTTTGTTTATCTTTTCAATTCGTGCGGTTCTTGTCTATTTTAGATTGTAGTTGATGAGTTTTTGGTGAGTTTTTTGGTAGTCTTTTTAAAGTTATATTGGTTAAAGGTGATTTTGCTATTAGTCCTCGTTTTGTCGTAGTTAAGCTTGATTGAGCAACTCTGTCGAGTTGTTTGCGAGGCTTTGAAATGTTGAGGTTCTTGGTTGCGGTTAAGTTGGAAGGTTGTTGGAATTAGTCTTTTAGCTTGACTCTTATTTTCTTTGGTGTTGCGTGTTGCTAGAAAGCTTAATTGTGTTGGTTGGCCTTTAAGGAAGGCTTAAGGATTTGAGTTCGTTCAATGATTATATTTTACTCAGCTTGTTCAATTGGTTTTAATCCCTCGTTGAGTTGATTAAGTTTGTAAGTTCGGTTTGGTGAGTTAAGATTATTCGTTCGGCACTCGTTCAAGTGGCTGCTCACTTGATGCTTGTTTATGTGTGTTAAGGTTTAAATGGTGGATCAAATGTGTCGATTGCTAGTTCTCTAATGTTTAAGCTCGAGCTAGTTCATGATCGTGCTATACAGCTTTCGTCTAGTTTGATTCAAGGCTGGTAGCTCAGGTAGTGTAAGTGTTGTGGTTTCTTCGAATCCCTTAAGTTCTTATTGTATATTTATGTTCTTGTATGCTTACTTTGTATCTGGTACCTCATTGTAGGTTCAAGGGATTAGCAAGAGCGCATGGTTGGCCTAAGGTCTAGCTGTAGTTGGTTCTAGTAGAACCCAAGTGTAAGGGACCCTACTCGGGTTGGATCTTTAGACCTTATTTACACTTTCTGTTTGTTCCCATGTTATTCTTGTTTTGAATAAAGTTGTTTAGTAGATGTGTGGTAGCTTTGAGTGTAATGTGCGTAGTTAGATTTGGAAGAACCAAGCATGTGTATGTGAATAACTTGTTTTAATTACATGATACCTGGGTGCTAATAGGTGTTGTTATCGGGTTTCAACATGTTGCCTTGATTGACTGCATGTTTCTTGCTTAGTCATTTACATGTTCGGAAATATAATGGATGATCATGTTGAAATGATTTATTAAAAACACCGACATGATTATCTGAGAAAATGCTTGATGCCTCACATATCTCTAGTTAGTATTCGTTAATTCTAAACGAATAGTAGCATTCCTTGTATAGACACACTGCTTAGCATGCTTATGCATTTCCCTATTCATGTGCATAATTTATTATGAAAAATATTTTGTTCAAAGGCCTATGAGTGTTCTATTTTGAGATGTTGCACTAGATCATAGGATCTGTTGCATGCATAATGTGTTATTGTGAGTGTCGAGTCACATTCCTTCATATAGTGAGCATGTAAGCCAGACGACATGTGTGTGTCTCCTCTCTGCATAGGTGGTTGCAATAGATCATAGAGTCTATTGTTTGCGTGGCACGTCAGGGGGTGACACATAGGGGTGTAGGGCTGAACGCAACCAACATCCTCAAATAGATAGGGGTTATTGTTGTAAAGACTGAGCACGTTATTAGGTTGATGATCGTTATATTGACTCGAAGTTTGGTGAAACTAACCATAGAGTCGATAGTTTACAGCCAAGGACTTGGCATCGGCTGGGGACCTCATCGTTCATACACGTAATCTAGTTGAGTGATCTAGGATGTATACGGCGTGATAGTGGGAATCAGGCATCGGTCAGATACCCTTTGTCACATAAGTTGGAACGAGAAATTTTTAGGTAGTGAGTAACCGAATTTGCCAAGGTATAAGCGAGCGTCGTGCTAGTATGTTGGATTGCTTTTAGTTGGGCGCCGTGTGTAATACTTGATGTGTTCAGGTTGTTCCTACCGTGCCGGAGGGACCCGGGATAGCCTGGAGACTAAAGTGGATAGCCTTTGCGTCTAGGTGCTCTATCGTACTTGGAAGTGTTCAGGTAGTGGCTTTTCGAGTCTCATGACATTGGCTAGTGAGACTCTTTCACAGTTATTGTCAATGGCCATTGGACTCAACAAGGCTTGTACCTAGGAGTTGGGACTCGTTCCCTTTCCTTTGTGCATGTCATTCAAGATATATGATTTATGTTTGCTTTGCTTCTATATGTTGTGTGCACCCCGTGCATGGTTTTTTACTGGGTTGTCATAGACTCACCCTTCGTTTTATGTTAGGCTGTGGATTCAAACCACAGTTGCAGGTAAGAATTAAGATGGATGACTGACACCTGATGATAGACCAAAAGGGGACGTGTCTGTTGCGTTGAGTCGTTTAGTGTCTTTTCCTTTTTGGTTTAAGTCATTGAATTTATTTTCTACACGAACTATTGTAATTAGCTTAGTTTGAAAAGTGAGATCTCAAGATTTACATTCGTGTTTAACTACCTGGATAAGATCAATATTTTGAATTGAACTTGTAGGGTCATTCTAAATGCATTTCGATATGTCTAGGTTATGTTTTTTAGATTTTGCAAGTATCGGTTTCCCATATTTAAAGGGAAGCTCTACCGAATTTTTTAAAATTTTTCATGCATTAGTAACCTTTGTGGTATAACTCAACGATCATGGACACGGTTGTTACATGCGAGAGGTACAAGGTTCAATACCCTGCATCTCCACCCATGTAACGTTCGAGTTTGCGAGGGGTACATGAATGAACAGATTCCACATCTGAATAAGATGGATCATTGGGATAAAAGTCTTAAAAGAATTGATTTGTAATACCTATAACAACAAAGTGCGTGAGAACAAAACATGCTAAAAGAGATGATATTTAATGTGGTCAGGTCATAGGGAATGTAGGGGAGTGTCGAGGGCAATAGGGGCCAGATATGGATTTCAAAGTCAGTCCAAATCCTAAACCACGCGTGCTATAAAATATTCGTGGTAATTAATCAATGTTCGATTGTGTTTCTTTAAGATCTCATCAATCTTGAATCAAACCTTAATTTAATTTTATTTGACAGAAAATTTATTTGGGATTGAAGGACTATGATACAATATTAGATACTATGGAGCTATTTTATAAAATGTTTCCAAAACTCATTACATTTTTAATGTGAGATTGGAACAGTTAACTTAAAAAAACAAAAGACAGCTATGTCTATATATATATATATATATATATATATATATATATATTTATTATTTGTTTTTTTATATATTAAAGAGGAAGAAATGAATTTGTTTTTCTAGTACAAATTAGGGACGAGACCACAAACATTATAAAAATAGACTGTTGTTCTCAAATAAATGAGAGCCGATTACTCATTTTAAGAATCAAACTTGTGATAGTGGTATTGAATTGGATTACCACCAAATAATGAAACAACTTGTCACAATCTTTCGATATAAATGGAAATATATATATATGTATGTATGTATGTGAATATGTATGTATTTATATGTGAATTTTTTTAACATAACTCAATTTTTTACGTAATATATCGATACATTTAAAACATTTGAATAATAATAAAAAAAGGTAGGTGACCGCAAAATATTTGAGGTAGAATCTTTTGTAATCACTTAATTTCAAACAATTAGAACCAAACGAGATATTATTTTAAGAAAATTAAAATTTTCTCAAAATAATCACTCATTTCTAATATTTGTTTTGATATACTAAAAAAAACTATAGAACTAGCTTGTGTAATTAGAAATTTATAAGTTTTTTTGAAATTGTTGGGGGTGAAATTATCTTCGTACTCCCGAAGGGCGAGCGAAGAAGTTTAACCCCCTTTAAAGACCATCAAGATCAAGATTGTACTCAAAGCCGAACTCGAGGCCGAGCAAAAGTCCGAGCTCATGGTCGAGCTCACGGTTGAGCTCGAGGTTGGCTCAAGGCCGGGCCCACGGCCGAACTCGCAACCAAAGAAAGTTTGACCCCCCCCCTCCTCCCGCTTAGGGGGTCAGCCAAGGGAACCTTGCCCCCCCAGGACTGGACCATGTCGAAATCTAATACTTGAGGGAACAGCCGAGGGCGAACATCCCTAAGGGTAAGCCATAAAGGTCACTATTGATCGAGCCTAAAGTCGATCCCTGAGGGGACGGTCGAAGGCGAAAACCTCCATATAGGGGGGAGTGCCATGGAGGTCAGGGCTCCTCTAAGAGCCGGCCGAGTCCAAGTGACAACAGGATTCGCCGATAACAGCCAAGAGTTACACTAAGGGTGAAAACCCCTCATTTAGGGGGGAAAGCCGTGAAAGTCATTAGTGACCGAGACCAAAGCCGATCCTTGAGAGAACGTCGAGACGAACACCCCTCTAGGGAGTGGAAAGTCTTGGAGTTCAGGGCTCCCCTAGAAGCTGGCCGAGTCCAAGTCAAAACTTGATCCACCGATAACGCCTATGAGTTACACCGAAGGTTACACCCTCTTTAGAGGGGGTAAGCCAAGGAGGTTCTTATGGACAAAGTCCAAAGCCGGTCCTTGAGCGGACGATTGAAGGGGAACACCCCCTAAAAAGGGGAAAGCCATGGAGGCCCAAGTTCCCTTAAGAGCTGGTAGTCCAAGTGACAACTCGATAACGCCAGTAATGGTCAGGAGTCACGCTGAAAAGTCTGACCATCCCTGGGGGTCTGCGGTGCGAACCACGCCCCTCGAGAGCCCGACCATGTTAAAATCCCTAAAGGGACGATCGAAGGTGAACACCCCCAAACAGGGGAAAGCCGTGGAGTTCAGGGCTCCTCTAATAACCGACGAAGTTCAAGTAACGTCCTAAGTTCTTACACTCTTAAGGGGTATTATCCTGGAGTTACACCTAGAAGGCCTACACCCTTAAGAGGTTGGTCGTGGAGGTGAGGACCTGCAATAGTTGGCCGAGTCCAAGTAACTCTAGAGATAAGACCGTTACACCTCTCAAGTGTAATGGTCAGGGGTTATGGTGGTGTTAATATTCTGCTTAAATGGCAGTCAGTTACAAATGCTTGACCATTGAGTCACCATTAGTGAGCTGCAGCGGTTATACTACTGGCTGCTACAGAAGTCAGAACGATTCATAATTTTCTCCAAGCAATGTCGGCCTAAACTAAGCTTTGTAATCCATTGTTAAGCTTTCAAGCTCTCTCTAAACACTCTCCAAAATTTGTTTACTGACTTAGGCATTGAGGCCCTATGACTCCCACCACACTGGTGTGCCTAAATTTTATCTTTTTTGCAGGCTTCTCGTTCTCGGTAAACAAATTGTACCGTTGATCCCAGCTAACCTTTTTTCTACATGAATAAAAATTATAAAAATATGAGGGTGGACTACTTCTAGCTTAGCACGTTTAACTGTGAAGTTCTTTCGATTGTGTCACAGAAAAGAAAGGTGCACCTTGATAGTTTGAGTATTACAAATCAATTCTCTTAAGCCTTTCTTGACCATGAGACTCTGTCTACCAAGATTCATCTCATTCGGATGTGGACTCGGTTCATTCATGTATCTTTTCTAACCTCGTGCGTTACATAAAAACCCTCCATTTTTTTGCTATGTAGAAAATAATTTCATAAATTTTCTCTGTATAAATATTTTTTTGGTTTTTTTTTTCTATACATGAAAAATCCCCTAATTAATACTAGTCATATGTTTAATATTCTTTAATTATGACACGATAAATCATTCAAATACACACAATTTAAATTTTCTTATCTCATAAATACAACATTCAATTTCTCTCACCCTACTTCATCCTCATTTTCTATCCATGAAAGAGTTATTTCCACCATTTTAATTCAGTAAACTGTCAATCGATACTGCTTTTCATATCTTTCTAGTTCCATTTCTAATTTGCAGCCATTGTCTTATCTGCTTGACGGTGAAACAAAGTTCTACAAATATCTCATCTATTGTTGGTGTCAATATCTTTTACCATTGTATAGCCCCTC
>JBBMEG010044897.1:0-18147 GCA_037832605.1 Cyclanthera cordifolia | reverse complement strand
CTCTTAGATCACACTTAGAACCTATGATGGTCACTCTTAGATCCTAAGACAACTCACTCCAGAATTAGTTTGATCAAAACTAATTCAATGAATTGATTTTACATTCAAACCTATAGTAAGATTTGAAAGAAAAAAAAAAGACAATGCCAAATGGGGTCAATAAAACTCAAGTTTTGATATCAATATTCTATCCAAAATGAGGTATTACAAGCTATTTTTATAGCCAAAATTACATGCATGACATGAAATACAAAAGGTCTCAAAAACCTCTTAAATGCACTTTGTGGAAAATAAGATCTATGAAGCCAAAAGTCAATTGCATATCAATTGAGAGGCTTAAATGCTAGAAAATGGCTAGATGTGCTTTAAATACACCTAAAAAGTTCATCTTAAAAAATATTTAGCAACTATGAGCATGTTTAACAAGATTTGAAATTCAAAAGTTAGAAAATATGAAATCTAGAATTGTATTTGCTTAAAAATTATGCATAATAATTTCAATGTCTTTAGAATCTTCTCTCCTAGCTTCTTATATTTGCTCCTTCATGAGAATGCCACAAGTTATTTGTTGAATTTGTATCACTAAGGTTCCAAGTGATTTTCGACTAGATCTTGCTCCTATCTTCTAGCAGCAATTCTCCTTGAAGCATGTTCATCGTCTAACTCTCCATCGACGACGTAGTTGTTGTGACTTAGGTTGTTTGTCATATTGAAAGAAAAATGAAAGAGTCTTGCTTTTTCAGTAAAACACATATTGTCCCCACAGACGGCGCCAACTTTTGATGACAAAAAATGGTCTACTAGAATCAACGGTAGAATTTGTTTACCAAGAACGAATTTGCCTGGAAAACAACAAAGTTAAGCACATCAATGTGGTATGAGCATAGAGCCTTCGATGCCTAAGTTAGCAATGTATTTTGAGAGAGTTTAGAAAGATACTTTTAGATCTTAGAGCAGCTTACAAGGAGTTATTAGCGCAATTCAGCTTGGATTCAAATGGAGGTGACTTGACATTTTATAGCAGTCGGACTCGTAACCGATACAGCTCAATAATGGTGACTTAATGGTTTGTTGTTTATAACGTCAGCCATTAAGCCAGGAATGAGCATCAGTGTAACCTCTAATTGTTACACTTAAGAGGTGTAACCGTTTTGTTTTAGGGTTACTTGGACTCTATCTACCTTTGTAGGTCCTCACCTCCATGGGCGTGGGCCTTCTCAGTGTAACCTCATGACGTTATCCCTTAAATGTGTAACGACCTATAATGCTACTTAGACTTGGTCCCCTCTTACAATAGCCCATGCCTCCACGACTTTCCGTCTTTTAGGACGGTGCTCAACTTCGGTCGTTCCTTCAGGGATCGACTTTGGACTTGGTAAATCCTAACCTTCATGGCTTGCCCCCCGCCTTACGGGGATGTTCACATTCGGTGTACTCATGGGTGTTATCGGCGGATCCAATTTCTCTTGGACTCGACTGGCTCTTAGTACAGCCCTGACCTCTATGGCTTTCCCCATTTATGGGGTGTTTGCCTTCGACCATCCCCTTGGGGATTAGTTTTCGACTAGGTCAACCCAGACCTCCATGGCTTGCCCCCGTTAGGAGGGTGTTCACCTTTGACATAAATTCTAGTAGTTATCGATGGATCCATTCATCACATGGACTCGATCTACTCCTAGGAAAGTCCTCACTCCACGCCTTTCCTCCTAGGGGATGCTCGCCTTCTTTGGCCGACCTCTACAGAGTTGAGACTACAAGGGTTGACCCTCAAGGGGTCGATGTTGCAATGGCTGACACTCAAGGGGTCGAGCCCTTTCTTGGCCTACCTGTAGAGGGGTCGAACTGACTTGGCCGACCTCATGGGGGTTCTGACCGACTTTGGCCGACCATCAGGGGGTCCTGGCCTACTTTGGCCGACTCCCAAGGGAGGTTCTGGCCGACTTTGGCCGACCACCGGGGGGTCCTGGCCTACTTTGGCAGACTCCCAAGAGGGGTTGGAGTAGTTTGGTCGACTCCCGAGAGATTTTGGTCTTGTCCGGGTATTTCGAGGTATTTAAGTCTATAACAAGTTGTGTAATATATAATAGTCCAAATATTTAAGCTAAACACGCAACTTTTCATTGGAATGACATTTTAGAGCCTAATTTACATTTTCTTCCATTAAAATATCTAACCATCATTATATATTTGTTATCTTAACGAGTTGAATTATGAACTTTTGGACATGTGTGCTTAAACTATTACTTATATTTTTTAAACGTTTTAACTATTTGTTCCAAGTGTATGAATTAATTTGACAAAATATTTATTTTTTAAAATTTTACAATATTTAAAATGGGAATACTCGATTTAAGAAGATATAATATTAAATAAGATACCAATAGAAGTTTGAAATGGTGAGAAATTAAATAAAAAAATTAATCAAAATTAAAATAATAATAAGTAGTGATTTTTTTTTAAGTATAGTGGTGAATGTAGAATATAGATATGTGAAACACAAATCTTAACAAAGGTGATAAAATTACATAGTAATATAACTGGTTGTTTGTTGTTTGGATGATTGTGTTTCTTAAGTAAGTCTTTTTTTGAGAAAGAAAATTGTGATGTGAGAAAAAAGAGGAAGAGAAATGTGCCATAATTTCCTCCATGTTCAAAGGGAACATGGGGCAATGGAAAATGAAACAATTGTGGATGATGGATGGCCCAAACTTGGCACTTTCTACCCATTAATATTTGCTGGTTTTTTTTTTTTTTTTTGGTTGAGAATAACAACATTTTGCATTAATCAGATTACCAATCACAGTACAAGACTTTTTGTCAACAGAAATAAAAGGAACGAGCCATTCAGGGGGCTCTAGAAACCATACATTTTATTTTTTTCTCTTTAACGGCAAAGGATGCAAGCTCATGTGATTTAAATTTAACTTATTTAGCAATTTCATCTTCTTCTTAATGGCTTGAATGACGAACCCCACCTGGGCATTTGACTATTTATCTTCCCTCAGTAGTTCAACCAGGACTTTGCAATCAGTTTCAGCCACCGCGATCGAAGTTTCCCTCGTACAGGAGAATCGTAAAGCACAAAGGACCGCCTCTGTTTCCCCAGCCAGTGGATCTAGTCAGCCAGCGTAGTGGATCACTGCAGCTACCTTGATGTTTCCCGTTGAGTCACGAATCACAAAACTGAAGCCCGACGAATCTGAGGAGATCGCTACATCTACATTAAATTTTATTATCCCGGCATGAGAAGGAGACCAGCCCATCGCCCTTCTGCGCTCTCGCATTACAGTAGGCTTCTTGTTCATTCGATTGAAGTTTGAATGGTATTCCATAATCCACTTGGCTTGCTCCACATTACTCATCACTGGTAGTCGTCTCTCGCATCTATTTCGAGCATTCCACAGCACCCACAATAGATACAAAGGATTTCCAGCTCAAGTGTCCTCATTTTGGCTATCAACAGGATCATCCAGTCGATCAGAGGTGCGGAGTTTGGTTGCGAGAGATATTTGGACAGCGAGAGCGATGTTCATTGCTGCCTCATGACTAAACATTGAAAGTAGGTATGTGATTCTGTCTCTGTTTGTCCACATATGCTTTACTGTAACTCTGTTAGAATGTGCTTTTCCATTAGTTTTGTTTTAATGGTAGCAAACCATGAACCATTCTTTAGACAAATATTTTGATTTTTAACGGGATGGATCGCCCCCATAGCGACTTCCACCACTCCATATCCTTGGGATCCCTGGATGAGGATGATTGATAATAAAACTTCACCCATACTTTGTATGCGTTTTTCATAGTGAACTCGCCAGAGGGAGTATAATGCCAGATCCAAGTATTTGACAAATGTGTTTCACATATAGGGATGACCATTATAGCTGCTATGCCATCTTCCCAAAAATACTGCCTCAGTAAGTTCGTATTCCAGGACCCCGACTGTGTCATCAGATTTCCAACCTTTAAGTCAGCCAATGAGATACTAGAAGGAGTTAAGATTTTGAAAGTGGATTTCCTAAGCAGCCATAGCTGATTAAAAACCTTTGTAGAGGATCCATCCCCAATCCTGATACGAATACCTTTCTGTAATAGTTCTCGACCCCATATGAGGCTTTGCCATACAGAGGATGAGTTTTTCTTTGGCAATACCTCAAGGAAAGTGGATTTAGGGAAGTACCTTCCTTTCATAACCTTGGCTACTAACGAATCTGGGAATTTGAGAATTCTTCATGCCTGTTTTGCCAACAATGCTTGATTAAATCCCCCAATGTCATGAAACCCCATCCTTCCTAATATTTTTGGGCGACACATCTTCTTCCACGGCATCTAGTGAATCCTCTTACTGTCATTTGTTGATCCCCACCAGAATTTTGCAATTTCAACCATTATTTCTCTACAAAAACAGAGTGGCAATTTAATCAGTGACATAACATATGTAGGCGAGCTTGGGCCACAACTTTGATTAGTATCTCCTTGCCACCTACTGATAAGTTGCCTCTTTTCCAACCCAAAACTACCTTCAGCACCTTTTTCCTTCTGATAAGCTAGGTCATGTCCCTTGTTCCTAGTAAAATGTGAAGGAAGGCCTAGGTACTTTCCAATGGGAGCATTTGCCATATATTCAACTCTTGCCTTAGCAAATTACATACATCATTCTCCATATTTAGGCTAAAGAGGACAACTGACTTATCGAAGTTTACACACTGTCCCGACACCTTTTTATAGTTTGTTAGCATCTTTTTTATTACTTTGAATTCAATAAGATTTGCTTTGCAAAAAAATATGCAATCATCATCGAAGAGGAGGTGAGAAACCTTTGGGCAAGCCCTCCTTCAACTATGTCCGATAAGTATTCAGTACACATAAGGAAGAGGTAAGGGTATATTGGATCTCCCTGTCTCAATCCTTTTTCGGGCTGAAAGTATCCTCTTTGTTGTCCATTAGTCATCACAGAGAACCTCACTGTTGACACACATGCCATAATCAAATGAATGAAAGCATTAGGGAATTTCATTTTGGTTAGTCCAATCTTCAGAAAATACCATTCGACCCTATCATATGCATTACTCATGTCGATCTTTATTGTTGCCATGCCTCATTTTCCACTATTTCTATGCAAAATAGATTGCACACACTCTTATCCAACCAGAACGTTATCACTAATTAATTGGCCAGGCACAAACGCACTCTATTGTTCACTAATCAAAAGAGGGAGAACCATTTTCGATTTGTTTGCCAATGTTTTCGTAAGGATTTTATACACCACATTACATAGGCTAATTGGTCTGTACTCACTGCCCTTCTGAGGATGTTTGATCTTCAAGATTAGCACAATATTTGTGTGATTTAGATGTTGTATTGGTTGATGGTCATGTAAGATCGAGAGGCAAGAAGAAACCACTTGGTCATTCACTATATCCCAATACCTCTGGAAACAAAGTGCCGGAAGTCCATCGGGACCAGGAGCTTTCGTCGGATGCATTTGGAAAACAGCAGTTGAGATTTTCTCTTCCTCAGAAGGATGTGATAACATAACTTGCATATCATTAGGCAACGTTCGTGTAATAGGTATAACAACCTCCTCCATCGATTCCAGATTAGGCTTGGATGAGGTGAACAGATTTTTAAAGTAATCCAAGAAAACTTCAGCTATGTTGTTTTCATCATTAATCCAACTTCCATCCTTCCCTTTGACACGAGATATATGGTTTTGTTGTCATCTTAGGGAGGCCTTTTTTTGAAACCATTTTGAATTTATGTCACCCTATTTGAGTCATTCCTCTCTCGATCGTTGTTTCCAATATAACTCCATTTTATTATCCACCAACTGTTTCTCTTTCTCAATGGCATTCACCATTCGGAAATCAATATGGTGTGGATTATCCATTAAGGCATTAACTTGGGATTGTAACCGGTTACTATCCTCAAACATCTCTCTATTCTTCTTCCTGCCCCATGGTTGTAGCTTGGACTTTACAGCTTGGATGTTGATATCATATCTTGCACACTATTCCTATTTGACCAGTACCATGCTGCTTGAATAATCTCTACACACGAATTATCCATTGTCCAATGTTCCTCAAATCGGAACATCTTTTTAGCCTTCCTTGGAGTACTACTTCCTACAGCAATAAAAGAAAGTAAAATAGTATGTGATCCGAACCAATCCAATCCAGATGCTTGACTCTAAATCCTTCAAACATAGCTACAAGATTCTTATTTGCAACAAACTAGTCCAAACACTTTAAGATTGGATCGTTTATAGTGCTTTTGTTCGTCCACGTGAAAGGTTGCCCTTCAAAGCCCATATCACAGCAATCAAAATCATTCAGCACCCCATTAAAAGCCTTCATACTCTTAGTCTGGCGTTTTGAACCACCCTGCTTCTCCCACGGCCATAAGCATTCATTGAAATCACCCATACCAGCCACGAATTGGAATCATTGTTATGCAATCTTCTTAGTAGCTCAAAATTCTCTATCTTATTCTTTGTTTCCGGACACCCATAAATCCCAATAAATCTTCAACCAAAGTCATTCCATACCATTTGGCAATTAATGTGATTTTTAGAAAAAAAATCTGATGCAAACATCAACCTCATTGCTCCATAATAGACACAGCCCCCCACTTCTTCCTACACTTGGCACGACAAAGCAATTAGAAAAACACAGTGTGTTTTTAATCATCTTCATCCTGTTAGTTGAGCACTTTGTTTCTGATAAAAATACCACATAGGGATGGCACACTCTGATAATGTGCCTCATTTTCTGGATTACTAGAGGACTCCCCAACCCCGTAACGTTCCAACATAGGATTTTCATAATTCTCGACAAGGATGTGAACTAGCCTTCGCCGATATAATCGTTTGTTGCTCTATAGCATTGCACTTCTATTTTTTCCCCATTTTCTCAGCCTCATGAACTTCATCTTCTACCTTTCGCTTCCCCTTGTTGGCCATACCAACTTGGTCCAGCGTCTTTATGTAATCTCATAGTCCCTCCTTACGAATTTGGTTACCTATGTCAGTTTGTTCATTGTTCAACACCACTCCAATCACCCTAACCATTTCCATTTCCGACTCTTCTGTATTAGCATTTTCGCTCAACTCAGTTTCCTTGTTCATTTTAGTCATTTTTCCGATCCCCATGTAAGTTTCTGCTGCTTATCCTCACCAGCTAGCAACACCAACATTGGATCTGAGCTCTGTTCAACCTCCACAATCTATGTTTGTGTCTTCCTCAAGTTATCAACATCGCTTCTGCTAGGCCCCCCAACATGCCCTCCATAATTTCCCATCATTGGCTTATTCAAGTTTCGTCTTCCCACCTTTGCGTGCAGCTCTGTTTCATTATCCTCTGTCCCTTTTAACGCCCCACTAGTGGGAGCTTTCAGCCAACTCCCATATTGCCTCGGTTCTGACTCAGCCCTCCCAGAAGTACGTGGACACACCTTTGATGAGTGGCCAATAATTCCACATGAAAAACAAAAGTCAGGTAGACGTTCATATTGGAAGGGACACAACGAATCTTTCCCCCTTGCCAGCTTAACCCCCTAATGAGCAGCTTTGTTATGTCGACCACAACTCTCATTCGTAACATTGGCTCTTTCTACCATCTTCATCAGAGTTTATGTGAATTATTCCTCTAAATATCGATCCCACTCTTAGAGCCATTTCCTTTCTCATCCCATGGAATGGTATGTTATGGACCTGAATAAAAAAATCAGTTAAAGTGAAGTTTAAGACCCGAACCCGGTCATCTGGAGTAGGTGTTACCATAACCAACAACGCCTTCTCATAAACCCAAGGATCGTCAGCCATTATACATCTCTTCCCCTCCAAAGAGTGGAAAGTCATAAAGAACAGATTGTCTCCTGCCACCTCCATTGTTGTTACCCTGTTACATCTCCACACTGATTTCACGACTGCTCTGAAGGACTCAAAGTCTATTTGTTTGGACGACACAACCTTTATCATAGCACAACATTCCAGATTGTCCTCCGACCATTGTTGCACGTCACCGTCTGAGATGGATAGTTCAGCTTCCGCCTCTGTCAGATTAAACTTTGTCTAGCGCTCCACAAGATCGTTCATATTCAGTCTGTATCCCGCAGCTTTCCGTCGCACGCCTCCACCAGTAGATCAGCCTTAAGAAACTATCGAAGTAACCACCGTGCACCACCCTCAATCGCCTGAAGAAAAAAAAAACCGTTTATGGACACAACTTAGTGAAAAAACAGTTTTTTTCTGATGAAAAAAACCCTTGTGTCAGAAGAAACCTCCCACGATTGGAGAGAAATTAAGACAATTTGTGTTTATAATAATATTTGATGGTTGTTCTCAGATCAACAAGTCAAAGACCGATTCGACGATCAATAAGTCAAAGAATGATCATCTAAGAATATCAACAAGTCAACAACCGATCCCACGATCAACAAGGTCAAAAACCAATCATCCAAGCAGATCAACAAGTCAGAGACCGATCCAAAGATCAACAAGTTAGGGACCAACCATAAAGAAGATCAACAAGCCAAAGGCCGATCGAATATCAACATATTCAACCTCAGAACAAGCTGCAAAGCCATGAGACAATTCTTCAATCAAGAACAAGTTGTGAAACCCTATTAGAGATTGTACTCCATATACAGACATATTCAAATCAATACAAATATACATTTCAAATTTACACGTGTCTCACATTCATCTTATTTGTTGAAATCTCATGTTAACACATATAAATAAAGAACATAATGTATAATTGAAAAAAAAAAAAGAAAAAAAAAAGAAAGAATGAAATGGTAAAAAGGGAAAAGAGTGTAAAAAAGGAAAAAAAAACAAAGGATAGAAGAAAGAGAATTAAAAATATCAAAAAAAAACATTGATGTAAAAAAAAGGGTTTCACGCACCTGATGTCACAGTCGCACTTCAGAGGCAGCGGAATGGTGACTGTGCGGCGCTTGCTCTAACCCGACGAGCAAGGCAATCAAATGAAAATGTAAAGCAGGTGGCACATCTGGTGCAACCTCTATCACGGGCCTCATGAAAAGGTTTTCGAAAAAAATAAGAAATAAGGTTTGGAAATACGTTTTGTCTTTGACAGGCTATACGAAACTACAAAAAGAACCACTTCAACTATATTGCATTCAACAAATAATTTGGTAGGAAGAAAGCTTCAAGAAGTCATATCCCCCTATACTACATTTTGGAACATAATTGATGTGGCACACTTGCATATTAAAATGGCGAGAAGTCAACACTTAGAATAAAATGAAGAAAACTATTCTAGCATGCAGTAATGACAAAATAACATAAAAGCATGATGAAACAGGATTGAACGGACATGCAGCCATATGTAACACGCACTGGACAAGCATGACCATCACATTCTCACCCACTTAAACGATTGACGACCCTGTCAACCAACTTTGTGCAAACTCAACGATAGTATGAGCAACTTGTTTTGTGATCCCTACAGATCTTAGTGCATACAACTTTCTTCCACTTGTCGAAGAATGCTTGTACGAGTTGAATTATGTCCACTACTTCTATTTCTTCAGCTAACACTCCCAATGAATTTTTCAAAGGGATTGACTAACATGATGCTTCATGACTTGTCTAGAGGCTCTTGTCTTGTTGTCTTAGAACTTGTCATTCTACTACTGTCTTCGACTTTATAAGAACTTCATTGTTCGCTTTTGACTGACTACAGTGTTTTTTTTGATTGACCTAGCTATTTTCTTACCTTGTTGTATCGCCTTGATGACTTAGTACTCCACTTTGTTTATACTTCTACTCTCTAGAAGGGTTATACTCATATCGTCTCCTTTCTTACCAAGGATTGACGCTCTAAAGAGACACTTTGTCTCGACACTCGCCTAGGCCCTTGTTATATCAAATGGGAGATAAATACCTTTAATGATCCCTACGCGATGGATCACCTCAGTTTCCTTTTACTCGGCCTTGGCTATTGCAGCTTTGAATGCCTCAGCTTTAAGTCTCTTGTTTCTCCCGAGAGCAATCTTAAAATCCTTAACGATCTCTTGACTAGAACACTCGTGCACTAGATGAGGTCCATCACATAAGAAACAAGATCTATGGCTCTGCTTCGTAAGGTGATGCGGTCTATGCCACAAGTTTTCACTTTTAGATGGGGAACACATGCATTCCCCACTTTGACCCCTCAGTCGGGCTGCTCTTCAACCCCTAGGAGAGGTTGGTCAAAAATCTCTACTGTCTTGGTACGAAAAGGTTACACTATCTCTTTGCTCTTGAGGCTTCTCCTCTGTTGGTTCACTGACCAAATCAAATAGTCTCTCTGCGGCACCATATGTTTTGGTGAAGCTTTGTACTTTCTGCTCGTAGAGCTTCGCCTTTGCCAATGGCTTCAATCCTTCGACAAAGTTAAAGACCTTGTCTTTCTCTGTCATGTCTTGGATATCAAGCATCCACCCTGCAAATTTTTGACATATTCTTTGATTATTCTAGTGTGCTTTAACATTCGCAACTTGCTTCTTGCAAGAACTTCATCATTTTTAGGGATGAATTGTGAGCACAATTCTTGTCTCAACAACTCCCAGCTATCAATGGTACATCTTCCTTCTTCGATGTCCATATAACACGATCTCCACCACAATTTGCCATTATCTGCCAACTATATTGTCACTAATGTGACTTTCATGTCTTCAAACACTGTATTTGTGGCTTTAAAGTATTGTTCCATATCAAATATGAAGTTTTCCAAAGCCTTTGCATCTCGAACTCCATATAAGGGCTTTAGTTCGGGCACATTGACCTTACTCGCTTAAACGACGCCTCTAGCTGAGGCTTGATTTTCCACTACTTTCATTGTGAGATTAACTCAAGCGTTCAAATCAACTATATCTGCCCTAACAATGACAGCTCCTATTTCCTCGAACAGCTCAGACATCATCCGAGTCGTTGCTTTTTCTGCACTATCAATAGTTTTGTGCACTATTGCATCAATTGTGTTAGCCTTGGCAACAATCTATTTACGCGAGAATCCAAGGACTGGACATACTATGGCATTCCAACTAGATCTGCCATATGTTCTTCTAGGTCGAACAATCGATCGACATGGGACCTATCCCACTGATCTATCACAGGTGGACTCATTGTAACAACAAATTAGCCAAATTAGTGTAACAACCCGGTCCATAACCTTAAGGTTATAGCTCATAAGTTACCAATGCATGAAAATTTTAAACAAAATTTCGGTAGAGTTTCCCCTAAAATATGAGAAACCCATACCTGCAAAACCTGTAAAACAGAACTTGGAAATTTCGAAATGCATTTAAAAACGACAATGCAAGTTCCAAACCAAAGAAGATCTCCTATCTAGGTAGTCAACAGTTTAAACATAAATATAAATCCTGAGATCTCGGTTCCATAACTAAAACATTTTAAAACGAAGTTGTTACAACAGTTCGTGCATGAAGAGATGCATTAAAACCATAAACAACTACAGTAAAACTAGACCCAACCAACACATCCCTTTTTTGGTCTATCCTTAGCTGTGGGTCATCCATCCTGGTGTGTACCTGCAACTATGGTTTTCAATTCATAGCCAACATAAAACGAAGGGGTGAGTATGTGAAAACTCAGTAAGAAACCCCGAACGGGGTGCACGTAGCATATAGAACAAGACATGCGTTCATCAAACGTTTAAGAATAAAATGCACAAACAAATGGGAAAACATTCCGACTCTCGGGTGTTTATGCCACGCGTTCCAAAACCCGTGGCGATACTCGAGGAGTCTCACCAGACAATGTCTTGAAACTCCATGGTCACAACCCGACCCCTCAGGGTACAATAAAGAGCCTAGATGCAAGGGTTATCCAATGGAGTCGCCCAGGCTATCTTGGGTTCCTCCGCCATGGTGGGGTTGATCTAAAACACGTCAGATACCACGCACAGTGCAGAGCCATGAGCGATCCAACCTACTAGTGTGGCGCTCACTTATACCTTAGCAATTTCGGCTGCACATTGCCTAGCAAGTTGGCCAACTTCAACTCACGCGATAAGGGATCTCTGTCCAATGATTGATTCCCTTATCACCCCCTATGCATCCAAGGTCACTCGACTATACAAATCTTAAGGACAACTAGGTCCCCGGCCAATGCCATAAGACCCAAAAAGCCATTACACGACTGGCCCACGTAAGGCAGAGCACCTTGATACGTGGGTACAAGCTATGGAGTCGCCTGGGTGTCTCTCATGGTATCTACGACGCGAGTGAGGCGAACAAGAACCAATCAAGTTCCCTCACTCAACTAAGCCAGCCAGCAGCTCATCCAACTATAGGTGCAAGTGTCTGTCCAAGCATTAGCGGATAGACACTAGCTGAAGCCAGGATCACACTTCTACTTGACAATTTCCAACTCGTACATGCTGCAATGCTCGCAACTGTGCTATAGTTAGAAGTAGATCAAATAGTATCTCGAGGAGCTCTTGGTATCAGAAAGGACTGCGGGCACTCCGACCGCGATCGGCTACCCAACACGTTAAAAAGACCCTATGGTCAGACCCGATGGTCACGCGTCGCTCTCAGGATGGTTGCAATCCATCCCTCCACAAGCACAATCTCTCATATCTGATTACCTCGGTTTGTTAGAGAACGTTGTAGCGTTCGGAAACCCCGATGGGTCGTTCCCTGACGTGTCACGTAGCAGCAGACCATATGGTCTACTACAACCACCCTATAGCAGAGCAGAGACATGCCGAGGCTGTCTGGCGGACATGCTCACACTATCAAGGAAAGAGACTCGACGCTCACTTCAACACACAATGCATGCAACGACCTCATAATCTATTGCACATGTACAAAACAGGAGAAAGACGTATCGCAAGCAATCTACCTACTGATTCACCTAGGGCTCAATACATAAGAACAGATCATCACGGTAACATGCTACACACAATACATAATCATATCGTAATATCATGCAAGTACACATATTAAACTAGAAATCGAATATATATCAGATACTAAAACCTATTCAGCATACAAGTATAAAGAATCAAAACTACCATCCTTTATACATGTATATAAATCAACAAAAGAGGCTTACGACTATGAAAAAACCTCCAAAAGCGATCTTATACCCCACCGAACAACAACGAACCAAGAACTTTATTTAGAAACTTGCAACAGTTACTAAACCTTGCAAGGTATAGCAAACCTGCAAACCTTGTCTAAAAACATGTAAGTACCAGGATTTAGAAAAAGAGAATACCTTCATTTACGACTTCACGATGACCATCTTTACTCTCAGGGGCAACAAGGACTCGATCTTGCTGCCGAGCAAGGCATTTTGCAAAGGCTTCTGCTATTACAGCCTTAACCAAGGTCTGAGGACAGAGTTTTCATAATGGCCCTCTTTGCCACATAGTAAGCATATCATGGCACCGAACTTACACAGCCCTAAGTGATTCTTTCCATAGCCTTTACATGAAGGTTGAGGCCTTACCGGGGGTGCCTCCTCTAGTGCTTTGCCTTTCACCCTACTATGAACAGTCTTCTTTGATTCTTGTTGTTTGGATCTAGACGATCCTACGACCTGAAGCTTCCTCTTCTCACTTTTAGCCTTACAAGACTGTCTACAATTTGTATCCAGTACCCTGCTCATCAAGACTGTTTCAACAAAAGACTGGGGTTCCCGATTGCCTACAAAGCTACGAATCTCTATTCTAAGTCCAACGATGAAAAACTGAATTCGCTGAACCTCTGAAGCAATCATTTCCCTAGCTAAACGGACTCTTTGGGAGAACTCTGTTTCATACTTCGCCACACTAGCCTCTTACCTTGTTTCAGCCACAAGAATTTCATCACCTGTTTGTGCTTATCAAACTTTGAAAAGTACATCTCAAGGAAAACTTGCTTAAACTCTTCTGAGGGCATCGACTCATCGCAGTCCGAAATGGCCTTAAGCTCTGACTCTCACCAAAGCTTGGTGTCGTTCTTCAGCGTTCACACTGCGCACCTGACTTTCAATGCCTCACGGCAATCCAACTGTTTGAAATTTTCTTCTAAAGAAGACATCTATTTTTATGCCTCAAACGGACCCCCTAATGAGGCATCAAAACTCGAGGGACTCGATTCCCCAAAGTCCTTCAGAACACTGTCAGCCATTTCTAAGATAGGATTCATGACATTTCCATCAACTTTCTCACTGACCTTAACCCCCAAAGTTGCAGCCATCGCTCCTTGTACCGCACTCTGACACATGGCTTAAAAAGTCCTAGCACAACAGATACAGGAAACGGGGCGACTGTTGTTGGCCTCTGCAGAAACTCAACCCCAACTGGCAACTCTTCTTCAGGTGGAGCAGGCGCGACCTGAGGAGCAACAGGGACAAGCAAGGCATTAACTACTCGTTGGAGATCCTCCTCTGATGGAATCACCCCAGCACCAAGAGCCTCTGCTTCTAAGGCTATACCAGGAGCACAGCGATCATGCCCCATCTCAAATCTCCCTATCCAATAGAAAGGTTAGTCCTTATAGGGACTCAAACAGAACAAAAGAATGCAACACATAATCATGATATTCCTACTTATGATTCAAGCATACTTATCTATATTTCTTAACCCTTCTTTTTCTTGTTAGTTGATGACGACAAGCAGCTGAAGACCAGGGGACCTACACAGCTTACATCGTAAGCTAGACTACAAAATCTATGACTCTGAGCTTTGATACCAACTGTAACAACCCGGCCCATAACCTTAACTATATGGCTCATAAGTTACAATGCATGAAAATAGTAAACAAAATTTCGGCAGAGTTTCCCCTAAAATATGAGAAACCCATACCTGCAAATCCTGTAAAACAGAACCTAGACATTTTGAAATGCATTAAAAACGACCCTACAAGTTCCAAACCAAAACAAATATCGTATCCAGGCAGTCAACAGTTTAAACATAATATATATCCCGAGATCTCGGTTTCATAACTAAAATATTTTAAAACGAGGTTGTTACAATAGTTCGTGCAGGAAGAGATGCATTAAGACCATAAACAACTACAGTAAAACTAGATGCAACGACCACATCCCCTTTTTGGTCTATCCTCAGTTGTGGGTCATCAATCTTTCCTGGTTCATACCTGCAACTAAAATTTTGAATCCATAGCCAACATAAAACGAAAGAGTCAGTCTGTGAAAACTCAGTAAGAAACTCCGCACGGGGTGCACGCAGCATATGGAGCAAGACATGCGTTAATCAAAAGTCTAAGAATAACATGCACAAACAAACAGGAAAAACATCTCGACTCTCGAGTGTTTGTGCCATGCATTCCAAAACTTGTGGCGATACTCGAGAAGTCTCACCAGCCGATGTCGTGAAAGTCCAAGGTCACAACTCCATCCCTCAGGGTACAACAAAGAGCTTAGACGCAAGGGTTATCCACTGGAGTCGCCCAAGCTATCCTAGGTTCCTCCAGCACGATGGGGTTAATCCAAAACACGTCAGATACCATGCACGGTACCGAGCCGTGAGTGATCCAACCTGCTAGCACGGTGCTCACTTGTGCCTTAGCAATTTCGGCTGCTCACTGCCTAGCAAGTTAGCCAACTCCAACTCACGCGATAAGGGATCTCCGTCCAATGACTGATTACCTGATCACCCCATATGCATCCAAGATCACTCGGGTATGCTACCCTTAATAACAATTAGGTCCCCGACTAATTCCATAAGACCTAAAAGTCATTACACGATCGTGTCGCATAAGGCGGAGCATCTTGATATATGGGTACAAGCTATGGAGTCGCCTGGGCGTCTCTCAGGGTATCTCCAGCGCAAGTGAGGCGAACAAGAACCAATCAAGTTCCCTCACTAAACTAAGCCAGCCAGCAACTCATCCAGCTATAGGTGCAAGTGTCTGTTCAAGCGTTAGCGGATACACTAGCCAAGGCAAGGATCACACTTCTGCTTGATAGTTTGCAAATCGTACATGCTTCGGTGCTCGCAATTGTGCTATAGTTAGAAGTAGACCCAATAGTATCTCGAGGAGCTCCTAGGTATCAAAAAAGACTACGGGAACCCCGACCATGGTCGGCTACCCAACACGTCTAAAAGACCCTGTGGTCAGACCCGATGGTCACGCCTCGCTCTTAGGATGGTTGCAATCCATCCCTTCACAAGCACAATCTCTCACATCTAATTACCTCTGTTCGTTAGAGAATGTTGTCGTGTCCGACCACCCCGATGGGTCGTTCCCTGACGTGTCACGTAGCAACAGACCCTATGGTCTACTACAACCACCCTTTGGCGTAGTAGAGACATGTCGAGGCCGTCTGGCAGACATGCTCACACTATCAAGGAAAGAGACTCGACGCTCACTTCAACACACAATGCATGCAACGACCTCATAATCTATTGCACATGTACAAAACAGAGAAAGACGTAAGCAATCTACCTACTTATTCGCCTATGGCTCAAAACATTAGAACATATCATCAAGGTAACATGCTACACACAATACATAATCATACCGTAATATCATGCAAGTACACGTATTAAACAAGATATCGAATATACATGAAATACTAAAACATATACATCATACGAGTATCAAAAATCAAAACTACCATCCTTTATACATGTACATAAATCAACAAGAGAGGCTTACGGCTATAAAAAAGCCTCCAAAAGCGATCTTATACCCCATCGAACCACAATGAACCAAGAACTTTACTGCGACGATGATTTTGCTTCAAATCCTTCAATCTGAACGAGTCAAAACTACACCGCTAAGAGAGAAAATAAATTTAAAGAGAAGGATAACGGAAAAGACACAACATTAGCCAAGAAAAACGATCTTACTCACTGCTGCAAGCCAAGTCCACGTCTGAACGTACTCCCTCGCTTAATACTAGCCATGAACGCGAGAGAGAGGAGGCGAAGCACCGAGCTTTAGAGAGAGAAAGCGACGGATCAAAGGGCGATGGACTGAGCAGGAGAGAGAGAAACGACGGAGAGAGAGAGAGCAAATCGAGTGGGAGAGAGGGAGATCGGGCGAGAGAAAGGGAGAAATCGCGAGAAGAGGGCCATATAGAAGAGAGAAAATCGAGGGGGAGGGGGTTTGAAAGAGAAAGAGAAAGAGAAAACTAGTGCTTTATGTTTTGTTTATTGAAAAATGGTCATTTAGTTTCCTATTTTATAAATAGTTAACCTTAAGTTTTTAATAAACTGTTGTTAGAGGAGTTGGTAAGACAAGTTACTACTTTTGAGGAAATCTTGGTTTGAACCTTAGTTGTGGCACAATTAGGCTCTGATGCCCCTTGTCATAGTTGCACTCCATTCCTTATTAGCCCAACAGGCCCTAAGAAGCTTGTATTAAGTAAGTATGTAAATCCTAACTAAATTTCATAAAAAAAATTAAGTATTTGGAAGCTATTTTTTACCTTTTAAATTTTGGTTTGATTTTTAAAAACAGAAGTAAGATTTAGATATCAAATAATTAAAATTATAAGTTAGAATAGTAATTATTGTAATACCTTAATTAAAGAAAAGAAATTTCAAGGTTAAACGTTGACCAAGTTCTACCGATGTCATTTTGGTTAGGATGAAAGTGACGTTGTTGGGTACGATACGTGGTCATTAACTTATGCTAAGCGATTGAGTTTTCGTTGCTAAAGGAATCAACGTCGTCTTACTCGTCATTTGTTTTCAATTTGTGTCAATGATTCTATGTCATGTACACTCTTATTTGTTGAATGAATGTTCAGGAAACTAGTATGAGTTGCTAGTTTTGTTGTGCTCTTTTAGAGTGAGGTATGAGTTATTAAAGGTGGTTTATTTTGTGTTAGAGAGATGTATGAGTTGTTAGTGATATTCCACTTTTGTTAAGAGTAAAGTGTAAGTGTTGTTTCACTCATTTGAGTGTGTTGGGTGAGTTGATGTTGGTACTTCACTTCTTTGTGAGTGCAGTGTGACTTGCTAAGGGTGTTTCGCTTCTTTAATAGTGCAGGGTGAGTTATTAAGGTTATTTCACTCATTTGAGAGTGCAGGGTGAGCTATTAAATGTATTTCACTCCTTTGAGAGTGTAGGGTGAGTTATTGTTAAAATGATGGCCTAGACTTTAATTTAGTTTTAATTAAACATCAAGTTTTACTTACATTAATTGTTTAGTGC
>JBBMEG010044886.1:0-18147 GCA_037832605.1 Cyclanthera cordifolia | reverse complement strand
TTGAAGTACGTCATAAAAAGTCATTTCTGACATAAGGGGATTTTTGTCCTTCGAACTAGAAACTTGCAAAGTTTGTGTCGTTACCATAACTTAACTATTGTGCACACTTCTAAGATCATCTCGATTTTTTGAATGATATTGAATACCATTGACCATATAACTACGCTTTTGTTTTCCACTGGGGACAAAGTTGTAACTACACATACTTCCAAATTGGCATCTTTCTTTTCATTTAATTTGTTTCTTGGTTATTCTCAAAATAGAAAATATGTCTAAAACTCAATTTTTCTATTAGCGAATTTTGTTTGTCTTTCTCAAACTCTTTCCTTCTTTTTTTTTAAGCAATTGATTAGTTCAAAATAAGTTCAAGTTATTTGATATAATTAAATTTACTCAAACTATCTTAATTTTTTGTGACAATGGAAAAAAAAAATCATTAGAGAGAGGTCTCGAGGTGTAAGCTTTCGGTACGCCAACATCTAAACCAAATCGCATATGGGTTCAACTAAACTAGACTCTTAATCATAATGGTTCTTATAAACTGACTTGGTTTAGGGTCTAACCCACCAGTTTAAGTGATCATATTTAGTCTTTAGAGAAGGAATCTGAAATAATTTTTCGTGAGAGAGCTCTCAATCTTGAATAGAATATTCTCACTGTAAAAATGGATGAAAATCGTGAGCCTTAGAACCTCTATTTAAAACATTTTATATTCAAACAAGGAAAAATAATATCTTTTAATATCTAATATTTAAAGATATTAGATAAACCTCTTTTAATATTTATCTAATAAATATTTTCAATATTTTTTCATTAAAAAGAATTGTCTACGATTGTCTACGATATTTATCCATAAATATATTTAATTAATATATCTTATATATTAATTAATTCTTTTAAATTTATAATTATCCAATAAATATTAATTCAATTATTATATCCAATATATTTATTAATTCTCCTTAATTAATAATATTAATTCAATTAATATATTAAAAAATTAATTAATTCTCTCTTTAATAATGATCCAATAGTTATTAATTAATTCAATAATTATTTACACAATTAATGTATGTAGTATATTAATTATGTCTCTTTAATATTTATCCATTTAATATTTAATATTAATATATTCAATATATTAATAATCAAGTTTAATAAATTAAACTTAAGCTTCAACTAGTTATGTCCAACATAATTAATCCATGAGTTTGAACTCTTCAAACTCATTCTCTGATAAAACATTGTATAAACAAGTATGAGCTAATCCGGGAATTGGTGGGCAGATAGGACGTTGAAAGCTACAACGACCAGGATCCAATCTCTATTCGTTAACAACATGCTTACTCCACTAGAGACATGTGTTAAACTCTATCGCACTATAGAAAAAGTTATGTCGACAGAAATAATCAGTCGTCTACCATGTGATCATTCCCGAGCTTGTTCATATTTTAGAATTGAGACAATAAATCCAATCTGCCCCTGTGATTACATCTTTCTCCTTTAGCGTCATCGATTCTTCTAATGAACATGTAGTTTATAGTTCAACTATAAACCAGTGTCCTCTTAGCCCAATGAGAGTCGGTTGCTCTTTGTTCAAGTTTCAAAATAATTTCTTAAGAGAACAACTCTACATATTTTTCAATATTTGGGAAGGTGTGAATTTCTTCAAGTGACGTTGCGTTCCAAGCTAGTCATTATGACAATCTTCAACATGTGAGGTGCCTATGATCCAGTATTGTTTGTCTGGTCTCACTCATGCACATCAAAAGACACTTTCATAAAAGTAGGAGTTCACAACCCACTCATGATTACGATCACATCGACATACGATCATCTGTATGAACGAAAGACAACACTAGAGGAGCTGAATAGGGTTTGCCAACTTTTTAATTCTTTAAAAATAATTTTTATTTTCTAAACTTTGTTAACTAAAAATACTCAATAAAACAAATATAATTTATTATAACGAAATATTGGAATGTAAATGTCAAGGAAAAGAGAGAAACGCCAAAATTTTTAAGATTGTTCGGAAAATCCCAACTCTTTCTCCCGAGACTCTTTCTTGGGGATTTTATTGGGGATCTTAGTGGCTGAGAAACAAACCTCCATGACTCTCTTTTTTCTAGGCTAAAGAGAAATTACGTACAAAATCATTTTCATGTGTTCATGATTAAACCATTACAAAGCTCTTTTTCTTAAACAAAAGAGAAACTCGAGTCCTTTTACTGGTTCAGATTAAACCATTTTCATTATCTCACAATCCAAGTTGTACCCACACCTTAAAACAAATCTCAAAGCAATAAAGAAAATAACCCTTATATATAGAATACTTCTCAAACGATATATTAATAACAAATAAATACATTATACATCTTAATGTAACGTGTTACACTTTTTATAAAAAAATAAAAATAATAATAATAAGAGGATTTTATATGTATAATAAAAAAAAAAATACTATGGACAGTAGAATTTAAAACTACTTGCACCTATAGCAGAAAAAATGGGCAGTGCACATGCTTGGGAGGCCAGCTTGAAAAAAAAAAAACCTTTCATTGATTGAACAGTTCAATGATTAAAGTTTATCGATTAAACTGATTGAAGTCGATTAGAAAATTAATCGAATTCTATCACTTCGATCAGTTTTTTTGTTTGAGCTTTCATCATTTTTTGTTTTGGACTTCAATCATTTTTCTTCAATTGTTTTTTGATTTGGGAGTCAATCATTTTTTGTTTTGAGCTTCAATCAATTTTTGGTAGTCTATCACTCATTTAAGTAGCATATCACACTCATTCAACGTTTTAATACTATTGTATTTCACTGTTGGAGTAAATTTATTGAAGTTCATCAATTAAAAGTTTAATGTTAAAGTCTATCAGTCTACTAATTGAAGTTCATTAATGAAGCTGCTTGAAGTCTTTCAATAAAATGATTGAAGTCAGTAAAACTGATTTCAGTCCGTAACCTTTAATCAATTCGGTGATAGACTTCAATAAGAATCAGTGGCTTACCTTTAGAGGAACCAACTCAGTAGACTCAAAATCAAAAATTGGAATCGAATCTGCCGCTAGTAGTCGGTTGCTTCGGCGAGAATTCATCGTACAGAGCGGTCAGAAAGGAACGGGAGTAGAGGCGACGATATTTTTTGGGGTTCTATTGTAGAAGAACAAGCGAAAAACCATATCCCAAATGAAGCAGAAGAAGTGGCAGACGAAGGAGATACAGAAGAAAATGCAGAGAGCGAGGATGAAGAAAACGACGCAGAAAGAAAATGGGAAGGATGAAGCTTGATTTTTTCCATCGATGATTTAAATGGCTTCAGCTTCCAATTTGAAGAATTGAGAGGATGAAAAAGATGTAGAAAAGGGAAAAAAATGGAAAATGTGCTATAAACGAATTTTAGAAAAACATTTACTATAATTATAATGCATAGTCCTTAATAATAATAATTGAGATGAAAGTTGATGTTAATCTAACACTGAATGAAATTAAAGATGCTAAGAGTTGATAATTAGGAGTTGCTTTATGAGCTACTTTATTAGTAGAGGCTTGAATATTTTAAGTTATGTTTGTTGTGGATACTCAATCTTGTAGTCATTTGTCCCACATTAGAAATGTGAGAATTCTTCAATACAGAAATATGGACTACTCCTTCCATTCTTAATTGATTAAAAGGTATAACCTCATACTATCTAACAATTCCTTTAAAAATTTCAGACTGAACTTCACGAGTGAGTTTAGTTGAAAAATTAGCCAATACAAAAATTTTTCAGTCAAGTTCTTTCTATACCTCTTCTAGTCAAGCCGCTTTGTATATGAAGGAAATTTTGCCAAGCGACATTCTTTGCACTTTTAGGTGTTATAATTAATTTACACCAACTTCAATAAATTTTTAAAAGACATAAACTTTATGATTTTTCATTAACATTTTACAAATATATATTATATATCAAATATCAAATCTTTAAAGATTTGATAACAAATCCTAGATAATATCTAAAAAACGTCATAAAAATCTATTAATATTCAAATATTCAATCTAATCAATCTAGAAAGAAATTTATTATTCATTATAATTTATTAACTTAAATTTTTGAGTTAATTTGTGATTTATATATATCAAGCTGTATATAAGTTGTTTCCTCTGCAAGAAAAAAATAATAATAATAAATAATAATAATAATAATAATGGTTGGAGAAGCAATCCCTTTCCTTAAAGAACATATCTCCTTTACATAAAGTTGGTTCGTAGATTACCTACACGTAGCTACATACCCTTTCAATTTATACATACTTTTAACTTTTCTCTCATTCACTTTAACAATATGCCCTCTCCCTCTCTATCTTCTTTCTTAGGTTTTCATTACCAAACATACTTTTTCTTTTTCTTTTTTCTTCTTTTTTCCTTCATTCTTAAACCCAACACAATGCGGAAATGTTAATAATGTCTTTTCATTCCCTCTATTTCTTTTTCTTCTCACAAACAAAAGAAAATATAGTAACGATTTTGTTATGAATTCCATATAATGAAGTTAGTTCTTGCGAAAAACCACTTCAAATGGTATTAGAGTGGAACCTCTTGTAGTAAGATGTAGTTGGGATGAACCAAAGCGAAAGCTGGTAGGCATGTAACGCCCGGAGTTAGATTGAGTACATGAATGAACCGAGTTCACATCTAAAAGAGAGGAATCTTGGGAAATATAGTCTCGTGGTTAAGAAATGCTCAAGAGAATTGATTTGTACTACCTATACCAACAAGGTGTACTTTTTTTTTCGGTGGCTCTATCGAAGGAACTTCATGCTTAGCTTGAAGTAGTCCTAGAATGGATAACCCCCTAGAAATTTTCTTAAGATACATATGAGTAAGCATAAAACATACTACCGTGTTAGTTTTAAAACATTTAAAACAATTACAGTTCTAATTGACAACATTTGACAATAGGAATATATATAAGCATTTGGTTGCTTTTGTCTTTTCTTTTTTTTTTTTGAAAATTAACATATATAAAAAGTCGTGCTTATTAAAAACTTGATCAGAATAAGTTAAAAGTTGTAAAAGTTAAATAGTGATTGGGATTGGTTATGGAGAAGAATTAATAGGAGGGAAGTGTAATGAGAATATATAAATACATGGACCACAAAATTATGAATTGGGAGGTAAAAAAAAAAAGGAGGGAAATAATAATGAAATAGAACATTATTATTAATAAGAGGAGGAAAAATGAATTAGGTTAAATAAAAAGAATTAAATGGCAAAAAAAAAAAGAAAAAAAGGTACAGCTAAGAGAAAGTGACTGGGCAAGAAAAAGAAAAAGGAAAAACCAGACTGAATTGGTTTAGGGAAGAGACAATGGGGGAAAGTGGAAGAGGCATGAAATTCTATAAATGGAAATTGACAGTGAAAATTTATGGAACCCATGAAAGTGATCTAACGCAAACTCAATGCCCACTACTTTTCTTTCTTTTTTTTTCTTTTTTACAATAAATTATGCAACAAAATCCATCCATTTAAATGAAATAAATAAATAAATAAATAAATAAAGATTCTAATTGTAATAATAATAAAAAAAAAAAATCCCATTTTTAGAAAGCACTTGTTCTTGGTGTTAAAAAAGGAAAAAATAGATTTTTTTTTTTTTATAATTTGAAGTTTTGGGTGGAAATTTGGTTAGGAGTTGTTGTGTTTGGGTTTGAGATGTACGTATGCAGCGGTTGTTGTGTGTGTGTTATGTTTTTGGTTTGGAGTGGTAAGTGTTGAAGGGTAAAAAGGGTAGATAACTTTCATAGGTTGGGAAGAGTGAGATTTAGTTTTGAATGTGTACATTTATGAGGAAGTGTTTTGTAGATTCGATGCAAAACCCCAAAAATAAAAACCAACAAAACCTGCCCATCTTAGAGAGAAAAAAAGATCAAATTAAAAAAAGAAAAAAGAAAAAAGAAAAAGAGTTGAGTCTGTTGTGTGGACAAGAATGAGAGGGAGTGGGGTAACAAATAAGCTAACTCTCTTCGGAAACCCCTTCGATGAAACACGCGTGGAATATGCCACTCTGCTTCATTTTAGCCCACCGTACCCTCTCTTTTTTCACATTTCGGCATGTTTGGATAAACTGTTTTCAACTGTATTTGTGGTAAACATTTTCATCAATATCAAAACGCCTTATAAATTTATATATATATATATAAAAATATATATAAATGGTAAAATTTAAAGAGGAGTGGTAAAATTTCAATTTTAATAGCAGATCAATCGTTGAAAGAGGAATGGTAAAATTTCAATTTTAATAGCCACCAAATTGATAAATTATGAGTGATTGACCTAACAGATATATTACATTTAAAGGTTTTATAAGAGTTTACGAAAGTGTTGTACTCGAGTAGGATTCATTTGTTGGACTACGCCTATGTTTAAACAAACTGCAAACTGTTTTCCGGACACACCTTTTAAGTTTTATTAAGTTTAGTTATAATAACTCAATTAAGTGTTTAGACTATTAACTATAATTATCGGTTTAATTTATTTTACATAGAAATGCATAATTTAAATTTAAATAGACGAACTATTTTCCACGCAGGGAGAGTAATCAAACTTTTATCTTTTTGAAGTAAAGGAAGAACCTCAAGAGGTCAATCCTCCATCCAACATTTTTTAAGATCATCGGCACTAGCTAATCGTGCCAAAGCATGCGCCACTGAATTAACTTCCCAAGAACACTATTGGAAAGAAACATAGATTAGTCTATTAGGTAGCTTCAAGGTCTCTTTAACGATCATACCAACCTCAGATCAACACTGAAATTGTCGAAGGAGCAATTGGCCGATCACCCTCAAAGCATCATATTCCACCTCTAAACTCTGTAAACCAAGATCTATAGCTAGCTCCACATAATTTTGAATTGTCATCACTTCAACAATCTGTACATTTGTAATCCACTTTAGCGGCTGAGTTATTGTAAACTTGATCTCTCCAACAATGATTACGAACAATCGCACCATACCGGCCCACTCTTATTATCAGACAAATTCACAACAACACAAGTGTTCAATTTATAAATAGAAACGGCTGTAGCCTTCCAATGAGGCTTCCTTTCCAAACCACTCATTAATTGACGATGAACAGTTGTATTCAAGCTCTCATATGCAATACAAAAATCAGCCAAATACCTGCAACAATAATCTCAGTCTTATGGGCAGTGGTAATGAGTGTCAATAGAACCTTGTTTCGCGCGCACTTGCCATCACCAAATTTCTTGAATTCCATACACCTCAACATACATCGGCAACTTTTCCATTTTAACTTTACTAATTCTACTAAAAAACCATTCTAAGAGACCAGCCCCCTTAAAAATATATTTTGGCACTTCAAAGCTAGAAAACAAGAGAATTCTTCCAAAATGAAGAAACTTTTTAACAACTCCAAATAGCATGAAGAGTTGTCTCAGGGTATTTTTTTGCAGCGCGGGCACATAAGATCGACCACACCAAACCTCTTATAACCAAGTTAGCTGGAGTTGGTATAAAATTATGGTATAACCACCACATTAAAAATGTAACCTTCTTTTGTCCGTCATAGCTCCATAATGCGGACCACCATTTCACCATTTCATCTTTCATTCGAACAATTGGGCAAACCTCTAACTTGGTTAGCAAGCAAATGCACTGATTTAACTGTGAAAATCCATTTTTTTTCGTAATGCCAATCTAGAATATCCTCAACATCCGCTTTTGGTTTTGGAAGTTTTAAAATTTTCTTTGCATCATCAACTGAGAGGTAGACTCAATTTTCTCAACATCCCAACCTCCACCAGCCTTAAGCAAATCACAAACATGAATATTAGAATCAACCCCACTTGAAAAAATTGGTTTCAAAGAAGGAACTCTGCAAAGTCATTTATCATAAAGGACTTTAACTTGATGTCCATTACCAACTTGCCACCTTAAGCCTTTAGCAAGTAAGTTTCGATCCCATAAAATACTCTCCAAGTAACAGATGCATTAGTACACTCCTCAGCCTCTAAAAAAATTTGATGAATGGTAATATTTATATTTTAGGGCCTTTGCAGGAGGAGAATCAGGCTCTGATATTAGAGTCAACCTTGCTTAGCCAAGAAAGCTTGATTAAATAATGTAAAGTCTCTAAAACCAAGGTCGCCACTTCCTTTAGGAATACAAGCATGCTTCCATATTCAAGCCAATGAATTTGATGTTGAGAGTCACTTATCACCCCCACAAAAAACGAAAAATGATTCGATGACAATCCTGAATTATTATTGATTTTGGGATCTTGAAACAATTCATCGAATAAGTCGGCAAAGCCTATAGGATTGCCTTTATCAAAACTTCTAATTTCCCACCTGCAGAAAAGTTTTTGTGCTTCCACTTGAAAATGAGCTTTCATAAATTTTCTTTAAAAAATTTTAAAGATGGTTTATTGGAGCTAGACAAAGTAACATGAATCCCATATATTTTAAATGGCAATCCACAATAGGGATTTGAAGCTGGTCAATAATTGATTGCTTCTCGATCACCATTAGAATTTGGACTAAAGCAAATGACAGATTTATCATAATATATTTCTAGGCCAGTTAGCACAAAATACAACCTCAATGAAAATACAACCTCAATGAATATAATAATCAGTTCAATAAACATCACACTTTGCTAAAATAAAACTTTATTATTATCTTGGATAATAATAACTTGTAGTTAAATACAGATTTTCATAATCTCATAATTTAAATGACGTTACACACCTTAATAAGTAGTAACAAATAAAATATGTTCTCCTTGTTTCTTTCATCAACATTAACTTTTTCATTTCTAATTAATGAACTTCATTAATTTTTGAACAAAGTATACTTCCAGGAAATAGTTTAAGTAACGAAGGATTTATTAGTTCAAATCTGACATTGCGGAATAATTGAAAAAAAAAAAGAAAAAAGAAAAAAGAAAAGTTTGATTAATTTAGTAGCTGATCTCACATTCTTAAACAAATTATTAAATAAAAAAAAAAAGACACAATCATATCTCCAATCCATTGGTTGACTAAATATTTAATAAATTAATTAGTACTAATCCCAGAAATAGCTAGATGTGGTGCGACCCTTTTCAGAGTTTATATTATAGTAACGAAGGAATAATGGATTAAAATAATGAGCGATGACGGTCCAAGTGACGTAATTGCAACCAATATTATATTATATCCATTTGTACACAACTATACATCTTAATAACATCTTAATAACATGGTTTTAGTTTTAATTTGAATTATAATCTGAATGTCATTGAAATAATCAAATCCACTTAACCATTCATATTAATCATCCTATTATTATTTGACAATGTTTGTTTCCTCGTATGCCCTCTCTCGCTTTCCTAGGTTCTTGCTTCACATGCATCTTCTCTACACTCATCGCCTTTCTTTCCTTTTTCTTTTCTTTTTATGAATTTCAATTAATTCCAACCCTCATAAAAACAAGATTCCATTAAAATATTGTTTTCAAACCTACCTCTTCCTTTAGCAGTAAAAGCTATTTAAAAAAAAAATCTAAAGAATGATTTTTTTTAGTATTTATGAAAATTGTATAAACGAGCTATTATAATAATTAAAAAAAAAAAAAAAGAGTGATTATTGATAGAATATGAAAGAGAGTAATTAATAGGAATAATATGAAGATAGTAATTTAGAGAGTGGTGGTGTAAAGACAAGAAAAGGCAGAGTGAAAAGAAAGAGGGGTTGATTGGGGGTTTGGGCTACGATGTAAGGAAGGCAGTCGTCATAATAACAGTGTCTGTCTGACTGCTTTTGGTTGTGAGAGTATTGATTCAAAGGACATCATGATGCTGACTATTCACACCCAATTTAGTGACATTTCCAACACACCATTTTTCTTTTCTTTAAATACATTTTTCCTCTTTTTTATATAACCCTCCTTTTTTCTGTCTCCCATTTCTCTACTAAATACTAAATACTAAATACTAAATCTTAGGAAACAAATTAAAAAAAAAAAAAAAAAAAAACTTTTACACTTATTTTGAAATTTGTTATATCCAACATATATGAATAATTATTTGAATTTATTATTTCAGTTGAATTGGTAGTTGGTAAATTAAATATAATTACATCTTTACAAAACTCAAACCATATAGATTTTTTGTGCAAAAATATTTATAATATAAAATTTATTATCATGAAAGAATAATTTATTTTGAATAATAAATAAATAATTATATTTAAATAAGAAATCATTATGAATAATTATTTAGTATAATAATTTTATTGTTAAAAATTAAATTTATGATACAAAAATTAGATATTATAGCTCTTCTCTTCTTCACCCATCAAAGTACCCATGAAAGTTCCCTTAGTTCAGCACATTTGATAGGAGTTTTTCTATGTATATTAAAAAAAACAATTGTATAGCACAATTTAAAACTATTTGCATCTATAAAAACTTTTTTATGGGACCTATCAAATTGACTAAATATCTCCTGATCCAAAAAACTCATTGAAGTGTCGATAAGTCTAGTGATTGAAATTGATTGGTCAAGTAATTGAAGTCAATCAGTCTAGTGAATGAAGTCGATCAGTACACTTGTTAAAGTCGATCAATGCTTTCTATCATTCTCTCAATCGATTCTTTTATTGATTTCATTTATCTAAATCGATTTCTATAAGACTCTTGAATCTTTCGATCACCCCCTTTGTATTATTTTCAAATGCTTAATCGGTACGTATTTTGAAACCCTAAATATGATATAGAGCAGGAGGAAGTTAAAAAAAAGGAAATGTGTTTGGAATTTGTGAATTGGTATTGGTCGGTCAGAAAAATTATACACTTTTATCCATCCATTTCATTCAAATTTTGCTACACTTTGTTTTAAATTAAAAAAAGAAGAAGCTTTGATCGATGCATGCCTTTGTTTTTTAAAAAAATAAAAAAGAATAAAAAAAATGTCACGATGGTCTCATAAGAGAGTGAAAGAGCCAATTTTTGGAAGAAGAGAATCCTGATGATGCTGCAGCAGTCGCAATAACTTGAGATGGCCCCGATTGATGAACTTCATAATTCAGTGATAGATCACTTCCAATTCCACCGCTCCCCGAAAATTCAATCTTCCAAACAAACACACACAATTAATATATTTCTTAATTAATTATAATTTTACTTAATTCAAATCAATGTAGAAATTAATTACTTGATAATTATTCACACTTGGCGCCCGGATGAATTGACCTTGTCTTAGCATTCCCAGTGAACCGCGGGGAGATTCAATCTGCGTTTGCCTCTTTCTAATCTCTGCATTATTGTAGTTTTTCTTTCCTCCTCCTCCATTTGAATCTTCCACCAAATTTACCTATTCATGATAAACACATAATTTATTAAATTTGGTAGAGAAAAAAAAAAGAAAAAAGAAAAAGAAATTTGATAAAAACCTGAGGAAGCCTAAATCCTTGATGATTGCGTTGTTGCCGATTACAAGCTGCTGGATCTAATATGGAAGCATTCGAGCTTGAATTTCCCAAACTCAAATCCAGATTGTGATCCGGTATATCGTTAGTTGAATCTGTATAATGAAATTAAATTAAATCAGAAAAAAAAAAAAAAACAAATTTGATTATAAAAACCATTTACAATTAGAACAAGTTAAAAATAGACTGTTTTTTTTTTTTTTTAAATTATTTTTGTCTTTATACCAGTTGTCGGATTCAGTTCATTCTCGTAGATGGTGGGATCGAAATTGGTGACAGCTTCTTTGCCATTACACTTAATTGCAGCTTTATCATACGCCCTATCCAGATTAAAATTGTATTTTCAAACTTCAAATTGGGGATGAGAGTACTTGAAATTTATGATTTCTTGGTAATGTAAATACATTTATGTCATTAAACCAACGACTCTGGTTAACCATAATAACAATAAATTAAAAAAAAAAAAAGAAAGACCTTGCGGCTTCAATTTCTGTATCAAACAAACCCAGATAGACATACCTGTAAAAAATGAAGAAAAATTGAATTATAATAAGGATGATGAATAAAAAAGAAAATGAATTAAAAAAAGAAAAAAGAAAATACTTTTTGCCGAGAAATTGGCCCATTCGTGCTTCCCATCTTCCACACTTGTGAAGCGTTACACCTCTATACTTGGAGCTTCCTCTGGGATAGCCAGTACTTTGTCGGCGAAGTACATGCACAAATTCCTCCTTCGTTAAATTTCCCATCTGTGTTCATCCCGAAATTATATTCATTTCAATACATTGAAAAAAAGAAAAGAAAAAGAGAGACATTAAAATTGAAGAGACCTGTTTTAAATCGTCCTCGTAATCTTCGATGCTGAAGTTTATGTCGGCTTCCCTTCCTCGAAATTTAATGGCTGCTCTATCATAAGCACTACACGAAAATTCAAAGAAAAAATAATTGTGAATTTAATTAAAGAAATTGGTTAAAAAGAGAGAGGGAAAAACGGAGACAAAGGTGTCACCGAGCAGCTGCATGAGCGGTATCGAATCCACCTGTAACCAATTCAAAAATCCCATCTCTTAATTTTGTTACAATTACACAAAACTAAATTAAAAAAAAAAAAAAAAAGAAAAGAAAAAGAGAGAGACTAACACCAATACCAAACATACCAAGATAAACTTGCTTTCCACAATCCCTGCAAATAAATTAAAAATTAAAAAAATTAAAATTGGTTACAACAGAGAGAGAGAGAGAGATAATAAGGGTAAATGAAAAGCGAATTAACCAAATATGCGACTCCCAGCGGCCGGTTCGGCGGTAGAAAGTGACGCCGCGGTATTGAGAGCTACGGGACCTTGGCCCGCGGCGGCTCTTCTTAGTGGGGTTGATGGAATTAGCAGCGGCGAGTGGATCGGAATGGGCGAACTTGACCCCAACCCAGTGAGCCGGAGGGAAAGCGGAGGAAGCAGAGTGGTCGAGTGGGAAAAACTGGCGAGTCACTGGGCTCGGTTCGTCAATTTGCATAACCTCACCGGACGAACTTGAATCCGAAAGCGAACCCAGTTTTTTCCCTTTCTCCTCCATATCATTCTCCCTCTCTTCAGGACAATCGTTGAGATCCCACATTTTCCCCTTTTTTTTTTTTTTTTTTCTTTTTCTTTTTGGTTTTAAACCCTTTGAACACCTCGATCTTTAATACCCTCTTTGTTCATAATATTTAACTTTTATTTTTTAATAAGGTGTGGGGAATGGGAGGATTTTGTTGTCTAAACCTAAACCATAAGTATGCATTTATTTATTTGGGTTATCTTAGCTTTGCATCTACCACTACACCTTCTTTCTTTTTTTTTCTTATTGGTGGGTACAATTTCAGAGAGATGGAGTCGAACCAAACAACACACACACACAAAAAAAAAAAGAAAAGAAAAAAAAAAGAAAAAAGCATCTCTTTCTTACACAACTTTCCCACGTTAGAGAAATCGAAAAGTTTTATTTTTATTTATTTTTTAATTTTTTTTTCATACTCTATTTTATGTTGGCCAATAATGGAAATAGACAGCGGAGGGACTAAGAAAGATGGCTAATTACTCAATTGCCTTAAATACCTCTTTAATCATTCATCATTTACCTCACTCTTACTTCCTTTCACGCTCTTCCTATTTTAAATTAAATACTATTTTTGTCTTTATCTTTTATATGTTGTGTTTCAACCAAGATTTTTATAAATGATTAAGATTGGATATTTGCTCATTTTTCATCTTACAACAACATTCAAATCTTCTAATAATTCAAAATAATTATTTATTGGGAAATTATTTCATATACACATATTCAGTCATCTATTTTAATTATAGCATTTTACATAAAATAATTCTTGCATAATGGATTGTTACTCGTTTTTCAAAAATTTCAATTTTATTCCTCTTTTTAGTTAACTAAGTGGAGAAATATTTTAGGGTTTAGGGTTTAAGGTTTAGGGTTGATGGTACTAATACTGGTTTTTTTCAAAAGTACTGGGATATTGTTGGAAATAATGTGTCAGATTTATGTTTGGATGTGCTTAACAATATGACGGTTATTGGTGACCTGAATAAAACTGTTATTGATCTTATCCCTAAGGTTTCGATTCCAAGTAAGTTTCAGGAGTTTAGGCCTATTAGCCTCTGCAATACGATCTTTAAAATTATTGCCAAAACCATGGCTAATAGGTTTAAAGGTATTATGCATAAAATTATCTCTCCAAATCAGGCTGCTTTTGTGCCTGATAGCCTATTTCTGATAATATTATTGTTGGTTTCGAGTGTATTTATTCTATTATTAAATGGAAAAAATGAAAAAATGGGTTGGCGGCTCTTAAGCTTTATATGAGTAAGGCCTATGATAGGGTTGAGTGGAGGTTTCTGTTAGATATGATGGGGAAATTAGGTTTTAGCAATGACTGGATTGGTAGGGTCGAGAACTGTATTGCTTCTGTCAGGTACGCTGTCAAGATCAACGGCTCCATATTTGGGGAGTTTATCCCGCAAAGAGGTTTAAGACAAGGGGATCCGCTGTCTCCTTACCTGTTCCTGATCTGCGCTGAAGGGCTATCAGCTTTGCTGAATAGGGAAGAATCCTTAAACTCTTTCAAAAGTCTTAAAATTAATCATTATTGCCCCCTCCATTTCCCATTTATTTTTCGCTGATGATAGTCTAATTTTTTACAGGGCTGATGAAAGGGATGTCATAAAGTCAAAGATATTCTGAGCTGTTATGAGCTGGCTTCAGGCCAAGTGGTGAACTTCGATAAGTCGGGAGTGCTGTTTAGTGGGTGCATTGGAAATGCTAGGATGATTGAGCTGAGTAGAATCCTGGGGGTTAAGATTAACAATAATTTGGGGGTCCATTTGGGAATGTTGTCTCAAAATCAAAGAAACAAAAAAGAGTTATTTAATTTCATTAGGGGGAGGCTGGCGAAGTGCGCTTACAAGGTTGGAAAGGCAAAATGCTCTCTCGTGGGGGTAAAGAAGTGCTGATTAAGGCGATTGGCCAGGCAATTCCTACTTACACGATGAGTTTTTTTAAACTTCCAAAATCCTTTAATGATAGCTTGGAGCAGTTGTGTGCCAAGTTTTGGTGGGGGGAGGATGGTGAAAGGAGTAGGGCGCATTGGGTAGGGTGGAAGAATCTCTGTAAGCGGAAAAATTCGGGAGAATTAGGGTTCAAGAACTTAAACTTATTTAAGCAGGCGATGCTCGCGAAGCATAGCTGGAGAATCTTGAAAGACCCTGATAGTATTCTTGGGAGAGTGTTTGCGGGAAAGTATTTTAAAGATGGAGATTTTTTGAAGGCTGAGTTGGGAAGTAGTCCTTCCTACGCTTGGCGCAATATTATGTGGGGAAGAGAGTTGTTTATTCAAGGTTACAGATGGAAAGTGGGAAACGGGGAGGAGATTGGGATTGGTCATGATCCTTGGGTGGCTAGAATGGGAAATCCTTTTGTTATTAAGGACAATGTGGATTGGCATGGTAGGAGGGTGGCCGAGCTTATTGAGAAGGGGACCTGGAGGGAGGATGTTATCAGAAGTAATTTTTGCCTGGAGGATGCAAGGGTGATTCTTAACACCCCTCTTGGTGATTCAGGAGGAAAAGATGAAATCATGTGGAACCGCTGCCCAAAAGGAATTTTCTAGGTCAAAAGTGCCTATCAGCTTGCATTGGACTTGGGTGACAAAGGCAAGGCTTCTTCTTCCAGGGGAGCTACTATTGCTTCGGTGTGGGATAGTTTTTGAAGATTCGTTGTTTTCCAAAAAGCAAGCTTGGGGCTTGGAATGTGCTTGCGAATGCAATTCCTTCTAAATGCGATATCTATAGCAGAAGGATTGATATAGATACGAGGTGCCCTATTTGTCTCGATAAGAGAGAATCTAATATGCATGTGATTAAGGACTGTAAGCTCTCTATTAGATTATGGAAGAATATCTTTCCTTGGTTTGATGATTTCAAAGAGTTTTTCTTGAGAGTGGAGGACATAATTTCTTTTTGGGAAAGACTGTGTATGCGTGTTGGTAAAATGGATAGGTTCAAAGCCTTGATTGTCATTTGGAGTTTATGGTCCAAGAGGAATGATACTTATAATAACAAAAGGAATGTTGACTTTCATAAACTCCTATCTAATACTTCTAAAATGATTGATGTTTATGCTGTCTCCTTTCCAGGTTCGTCTGGTCCTACTGGAAGAGCTGTGAGCCAAAGGTGGAGTTGTGGAAAGCACCTCCATCGGGGTGCTGAAAACTTAACTCTGATGCGACAGTTTGTCGAAGATCGAGAATTGGCAGTGTTGGCTGGATAGTTCGTGATTGCAAGGGGTCACCGATAATTGCTGGGCACAAAAGCAGGGTTCAGGAATTGTTCTGTCAAAGAGCTTGAGGGGGTGACGATTAAAGAGGGGTTGAAGAATACCTTGGATCTCTGCTCTTGGATTCTGCCTCTTTTAGTGGAGTCAGATGCTTTGGGAGTGGTGCAAGTTTTGGTGGGCGATGACAAGGACATCTCGGAGTTCAACAACATTATTGCTGATATTAGGTCCCATGGTGCTAGGGTCAGGGTGGTGCTCTTTTCCTATTGTAATAGAAATTGTAATAGGGTGACAAATTTCTTAGCTAAGCACCCGTGTGACTTCGAAGTTGTTTGGAACTTTTTATTTTCTTCTTTGGTTGATAGATCATTTTTTTGGAGGGGGTCCTCCCCCTTGGTGGCCTCCAGTGTGGATGAGGATAGTAAGACTTGTTTCATTGTTGATTAATATATTTTTACTGCTTGTCTAAAAAAAAAAGTGGAGAAATATTTTCAGAATTTTGTTATACATAAAATTGTTTATTATTTTTATAAACTTAATTTTTTTTAAGTCATGTACATTATTAAATGTAATTTGGTATTTGATTTAACTATTTTATTAAATTATTAGATAAAATAAAGAGTAGTTTATATCCATAGACATCTAGAGAATATTTTTTACATTTCTGCCAAAAAACCAATTTTATTGCAAGCATATTCAATATGCAATTTTCAGCATTTAATAGTCCACGTAAATACCCTTTGAGCTTATTTTCAATTTCCTACCATTAAAAATATTTTAAAAACCACAAAAATACTTTCCATAAAATGGTAGAAACTACCATCCACGCGTGGCAGGGTATTTAATTCAGTCGATTCTATAAAGCGAGGAAAGTAGAAGCCGCCGATGATTTTTCTGTACATAGTTTAATGCAACAGTATTGATTATATAGTATTATGGTATTATTAATTATAATGTCTTTCAAAGTAATCGCATAAATTTACTGTATTGATTGATGCAAACAGTATTGATTAATGCAACGGTATTGATTAATGCAACGGTATTGATTATGTAGTATTATGGTATTATGAAAAAGACAAAGGAAACATATAAAATTTAATGAATATTAGAAAGAAGACATACGTATAAATAGGGTATTACTATCAAAAAATGAACAAAACAAGATAACAAATAAATTTACTGAATATTCATGACGAAAAGAACAAAGAGTAATCGCAGACGGTTCAGATAACGAACGTAGTCAGTACGAAACGCATATGGTTCTAACAAAAATAAAAAAGATTAATGGAAACGATTCTCATAATACAACATTTATTATTGTATAATAGATGTATTATCAACGGAATTTTACACATTACTTATCAACGTCCATGAAACGAAAAGAAAATAGATTCTGCAAGGTTTAGACAGCTAAACAAAAAAATACATAAAGAAGAAAGAAGATTGAGGTTTTAGTTCAAATCAAATTAAAAGAAAATTATGGATTGATCTTGAAAAGGAAAAAATTTCACATAGATAAGGAAAAAATAAATGCAATAAAAACAACATTCAATGAAAAAAATAAAATAAAATAAGATTAGAATTTCGAAATTATAAAATCAAAAAATACCATCAAGGGCAAAATAGTGATTGGAATTAAATTCATTTATGTATAAAAATCCATTTGAATATGTTGGAATTAAAATCAATTTAGGATGAAAAATGTGATAATTATTCCCTATTTGAATATCCATATTAAATACCCTAAAATAAAATTGTAATGTTTATAATTTTTTTTAGGGTATTTAACATGGATATTCAATTTGAATATAATTATTACATATTCATCCCAAATTGATTTTAATTGCAA
>JBBMEG010044865.1:0-18154 GCA_037832605.1 Cyclanthera cordifolia | reverse complement strand
TGCAAACAGTCTTGTAAAATCATCCTTGAGAATCGCCCAATAGGATATAAAGAATTCCATCGTGAACCCATCAGGACCCGGTGCTTTATTCTTTCCAAGAGCTGATATAGCCGAGAAGATTTCATCATTCAGAAACGGCTTAACAAGATTCTTGTTTTGTTCCACAGAAACTGAAGCCCAGCTGAGATTACTAGGGAGCTGTCTGAAACCAGGGATCTTGGAGTATAAAGATTGGAAAAAGCTGATGATTTCCTGGGATATTGCTGGTGAGTCTGTTAAAGGGCCAGAGCTGCTATGAATAACTGATATTAGGCTTCTTCTTCGCTTAGCAGCAAGGAATCTGTGGAAAAAACTTGTATTTTCATCACCTACTTTAAGCCAGTTTAGCTTGCTTTTTTGGATTAAGTTCCTTTCCTCAGATATAAACAGGTTGAGTAGTTCACCTCTTGCTTCTGACCATCTCAATTCTTCTTGTGAAGTCAACGATCCTGATTCGATTTTGCACTCAAACATTTCAATTTCCTTTGTCAATGCCAATTCAGCAATTTTTTGTTGAGTAGAACAATCTTTAAACCATTTTTTCAAAGATAATTTCAGATTCCTTAGTTTGGAGAGAATTACAAAACCAGCCCAACCATATGCATTATTTTTACTTAAGGAATGCGAAATTAGATCTTTATGCAGCATATAATTTTAGAAAAAGCTTCCCAGTTAACAACAATATCACGGGCGGAAAAGAGCCTTAAAGACTTGTGAAGGGAACTCCGAGATGTGGCACTGAGAAGGACTTGTTCAAATCTAACCGTCCAAGGCGGCTTAACATCTTCGAATATTTTGGCATTGCGCTCCCACCATAACTCATATAAGGCAGCTTTAACAAAATTGGCCCACAAGATTCTGACTTTCTTAGGCTAACAATGGCTCGAAAGGAGGCAGAAAGAGTTCATCTTACATGAATTTGAGAAGACCCAATCAACCTTAAAAAGCAACAAAAATTTGCTCGGATGTGTCTTGCATATGGACACATGAAAAGGAGATGAACCGCAGATTCAACATCCTTGTTGCACAAAGGACATATCGAGGGAGATAAGAAGGAAAATGGGATCTTTTTTTGGATAACATCAAGAGAGTTAATTACTCCCAGAAACCATGATCCATGAGAAGATCGAAACTTCCTTAGGAGATTTGGTCTTCCATATATGCTTGAACATAACTATATCTATCTGCTCTGATTTCTCCAGGCAGCTGACTAAATATTTTACTGAAAATTTACCATTGGGCTCTAGAGACCAGAGTTTCTGATCCTTGGCAGCTGATGGAGTAAAACGAGATAAGAAGTTAAGTAGATTGTTGAATTCATCAGCTTCCTCCTCAGACATCCTTTTTCTGAAATCAAAGTTCCAGGATTTGTGATTAGAATCTCAAATTTCAATAGATTCGAACCAATCTTTTTCTTTTTAAAAATAATTTTCTCCTCTCCAATTGTTTTGTCAATATGAACACCTGACCTGATTATAGTTTGGTAGTTTTAAGGGATGGCGAGGATAGAGAACCATGTTATTTCGATGATCTACGATGCATAAGATTTAGTCTTTGCTTCGTTTCGTTTCTATTTTATTTTTATTTATTTAAATAATTGGGAAGCAGATCTGAGGGCACGCGCACTCGTCCTAATGCCGTGACCCAAGAACTAGCAACGGATTTTACAAGCTCATTCATGGGTTTCAAACCTAGGACTTCTAAAGGATCATACCTTGGAGATCACAAGCCTCAGTTAACAAGGCTGTCCCTTGAGGTCTTGTCACTGTGATATGTATAAAAAGAAAGAAAGATCTTTTAATGATCTTCAATACAATTATTTTTAATGTTATGCTTGACGAAGGTATCGATCCTAACTTGCAAGACTTTAGTGCCCAGTTTAGTGTGTCCTCGAAGAAAGAAAGGTTCGGTCTGTGGTTTATGACTTGAAAACTCGGAGAAAACTGAAAAACCGAGCCGTTCCCAAAAATTGAATTAATTTCTTGCCACTGACGTCCACCCACTACACCACTTGCTCTTCCATCAAATTGACCACTCACTCTTTCTCTTCGATCGAGATCTGTTTTCAAACTTTACCACTTGCTCTTCCATCAAACTTGACCACTTCTCTTTTCTTCTAATCTTTTTATTTTTATTTTTTATTCTTTTTATATTGTTTTCTTCTATGTTCTTCTTCATCTAGTCTTATTCTCTTTTCTTCTCCATCACTTTTTTTCCTTTAAGTCTTGTTTGTTTACCGCTGCAAAGCAAGGAAATAACAACTTTTGATTAGAAACGAACCAAACTAGTTGAAACTGAAAGTGATTGGTTTGGATTTTAACTAGAACTAGAAAGTTATTGGTTTCTTCGGTTCCTTACTTGTCAGAATCGAGATGTTCGGTTAATAGGTTCAATTATTTGTTTTGGCCTAAACCAGACAGAACTGAACCATGAACAACCCTTCCCCCGTCCCTTTTTGAGGTATCCTCTCTCTGCTCCCTTATTGATATATCCTCCCCTCCCCCTCTTCTCTGTCGGTTACTCCCTCTTTTACTCATGATCCTTTCATTAATTTGATCCCTTCTTTAGCCCCTCTCCTCTCATCCCCCATCCAACAACCCCTCATATCCCTCCTTCTATACCATTTTCCTCCCCTTCAGCCCTCATTATTCATTCTTTTTCCTCTTCTCTCGAATTAAGTCTTTTACCTCTTCACTCTATTTGAAGATGCAAATGTACCTCATCATTTTAACTAAGTTTCGCCTTGAATCAGAACCCTATCATTCCCCCATATTAACCAACTGCCATCCCTTCCTTTAGCCTTTTTGCGCCATACTTCTCTCTCTTCATCCCTAGCTCTAAAACTAATCCTCTTCCCCCTTCTTCAACATGAAATTCATTCTCACTCTATTCGAAGAGAATTCCAGACTTCTAGCTGTCAAATGCGAAATCCTTAGCCTGAACTTAATTGAAGAGCGAAATAACATTAAGAGATGCAAGTTGCATTGGATCAAAGAAGGGGATGAAATTCCAACTTTTTTCAAGATTCCTAACTGCAAGGAAAAGGAAATCTTTAATTGCGTACCTACAATTCGAGGACGGTTCTGCCCTTGTTGATCCCATCCAGATTGAAAATTGTATCTTGTTGTCCTTCTCCAAACTCTATAAGAAGCTTCCAGATCCAAGGGTTTTTCCTGTAACTTAAATGGCAGCAGTTCTCTTTTGAACAAAATGAGCAACTTGTCAGACCCTTCTCTCAAGAAGAGATCAAATCTGCAATCAACTCCCTTGGCAAAAACAAGGCATCAGGCCATGATGGGTATACTATTGAATTTTTCTTGCAATTTTGGCCTCAGTTGAACGTACACTTCAAGGCTCTGTTCGATGAGTTTTCTCTAAATGGTCACCTAAATGCTAGTATGAGAGAGAATTTCATCTGCCTCATTAAAAAGGAGGATGCTTGCAGGGTAAGGACTTTCACCCTATTAGCTTAACGAATTCTATTTATAAAATTGTTGCAAAAGTTCTTGCTGAAAGATTAAAGATTGTAATGCCTTCCATCATCTCCCACTCTCAGAGTGCTTTTATTTATGGCCGCCAAATTCTAGATTCAATTGTAATTGCAAATGAAATAGTGGAAGACTTTAGAACGCGAAAACAGAAGGGTTGGATTTTGAAATTAGATTTTGCCAAAGCTTTTGACTGTGTTGATGGGGACTTTCTGGAGCAAGTACTATCCTTTAAAGGATTCCACCTAAAATGGACCTAATGGATTATGGGATGTGTTAGGAATCCCATGTTTTCAATCCTTGTTAATGGTCGGCCAAAAGGAGGAATCCTTGCTTCAAGAGGTTTAAGACAAGGGGACCCTCTCTCCCCCTTCCTTTTCATTCTAATTGGCGAAATTTTTAGTGACATGATAATAAATATCCATACAAAAGGATTGTATGAAGGATTCACAGTCGCAGGGATCGGGTCCATGTTCCACTTCTTCTATTTTCCGATGACACTTCTATTTTGTAAAGATGATAATCAAATGATGGAGATCCTAATACGAACTATTGAGGTTTTTTGAATGGTGCTCTGGTTTGAAAATTAACTGGAAAAAGTCGGCATTAGTAGGGGTTAACATGGAGGTGTCGATCTGAGCAAATGGCAACTAAATTGGGTTGTAAGTTGGAATCTTTACCTTTCACTTACCTCTCTCGTGGTGGGAGACTCACATTATGCAATTCAGTTTTGGCCAACGTTCCAGTATATTATCTTTCTATGTTCAGAATGCCTTCTTTTGTTGCAATATTGTTTGAAAGATTGATTAGAAACTTCTTCTGGGGCAGTAAAGATGGCAATTCCATTAATCATTTAGTTAGATGGAACCAATTAGTTCTTGACAAAGCTTCGTGTGGTCTAGGCGTTGGCTCCTTAATGAATAAAAATGAAGCTTTATTCGCTAAATGAGGTTGGAGATTCGCACATGAGCCTGATGCTTTTTGGAGATAGATAATTGCTAGTATTCATGGTCTTTCTCAGTATCATTGGCACACCCTGCCCAAGAATACTTCTAGTCTCAAAAGTCCTTGGCATTGTATATCTATGGCTTAGAGAAAGAATGAACATCTTTCGAGGATTCAGATTGGGAATGGGCAACGTTTTTAATTTCTGGTCTAATGCTTGGACTTTTAGCTCTCCACTCAAATTATCTTTCCCTCAGCTCTTTAGTATTTCTCTTTTGAAGGAAGGATCGGTTGCATCTTTTTGGGATGAAATCACTCACTCTTGGTGCTTCAATTTTCGAAGATTAATTTCAGAAGAGGAGGAAAGGGACTTTAGCAGGCTTCTAAATACCGTCTCTCGTTTCTCTCCGTCAGCCACTAATAATAGAATAATTTGGCCGTTGGAATCCAATGGAAAATTTTCAGTTAAATCCTTAGCCAAATCTCTCAAAATTTCGGAGTCAATAAATTTGATTCTCTTCAAGCACCTTTGGAAGACTAAAAGCTCGAAAAAGTCTCAATCTTCTCATGGATACTTCTTAACTGGGGCATTAATACGTTCGACAAAATTGAGAAGAAGCTTCCCTTCTCTATGTTATCCCTTCGGTTTGTCCATTATGTTTTCTAGCAGCAGAATCTTCATCCCACTTGCTCTTCTTATGCTCATACTCAAGGTCTTGTTGGTCAAAGCTACTTGCACTATTCAAATTTGCATGTGTTTTTTCTAATGATTGTAGATCAAATGTTTATAGTCTCTTTATCGACCCTAGGATGTCTAAAAAGCTAGAATCCTTTGGTCTAATGCATCAAAATCCTTCCTTTATAAAATTTGGTGGGAGCGCAATCAAAGAATATTCAAAGATTCTAGGTTTTTTAGGAAGCTAGATTCGAGCAAGCCAGGCTAAAAGCCTCTCACTGGAGTTCACTGACCAGCACCTTCAAGTCTTATTCAGCTCAAGACTTAGTGACTAACTGGGAAGCATTTTTATAAGCATTTTTATCTATTTTTATTGTTCTCTGTTCTGTTTTCCTAGTCCTGTGATGTTAGATTTTATTTTCTTTGTTGTTCCCTTCGAGGTTTGTTAACTCGATGTACTCGTTTTCATTATCTTAATGAGAAGTTTGTGATCCTTTCCAAAAAAAAAAAACAAGATCTAGTATATGTTAAGGTATGAAAAGTATAAGCTTGTAAGTTCTTTGAGAGATTTACCATCTCGAATTGGCTTGTTATCAATCATATTATCCTATTCCTATTGTTATTATTTTCTTTGTGAGGGAAACCTTACAGATTGGTATCAGAGTCATCGCATCTTGAAATTTTTTTCGAACGAAATGGCCTAAAAAACATTTGAGAAAAAGATAGAAATTATTAAGCAAGTTGCTCAAAGCATACCTCTGCTTGAACAAGCGTGGAAGCACTATCTATTGTTAGATGAAGAGAGTTCGAGATGTCAACCCACACAGGAAGAAGCATCACCCTCCTTTCTAAAGAATAGGTTGATCGATATAAATACTTTCCAGAAAGAAACGAAGCACGAGGAAGAGGCCAAAGCCATCGAAGCCGGCGATAGTGGGCAAGGAAGAGTCAACAAGATGAGGCGGAAGAAATTGGAGGAGTTTGGTGATGAATGAGCGAGCAAATGAAAATATACATGAATTAGTGTTGAAGATACCAATTTAGAGAAATCAATAGAATTGAAGGCCAAACAAGTCGGAGTAACTGCAACCATAGTAAGTGAAAATCTACGAGCATTTGGTTCCTTGATACTTCGAGAAGATAAATTCGAGGCACGAGGCATGTTGGGAAAGCTAAGGCAAGGGCTTCAACGTCTGAGAGTAGAGCTTCAAAAAAGACGAAACGGGATATCCATAAAAATGAATCGTGATTGGAGAGAGAAGAGGTGGTTGGAAAAGAAAGGTACACCTTGGAGACAAGGTGTCTTTGACCGTAGGGCCATGTAGTACTTCAATACTCAAGACACAGAAAAAACCAACAAAGTTACGAGACTTGGAAGTTGGTGCATGGGGAATACAAGTAGAAGTTATCATCTTAGAGATAAAAACAACAATAATTTGATTAGGAATAGTAAGAGTCTATTAGTGATTATGATGTTTGGTGAAGAAGTAATATACTATTAGTATAAATAGCACGAGTTGGTGTATTTTAAGGTATGAACAGTATAAGCTTGTTAGAACATTGTAAGTTTTTGGGAGATTTGCCACTAGGAAGCACGTGCACTCTATTTTGACAACGTATCCGTGTCGGACACATGTCGGACACTGATACTTTCGGACACTCTTCAGACACGTACCCGACACTCAAATTCTATATCCTTTTTTATTATTATTTTAATTTCGGACATTTCACGAACACACCATGGACACTTTACTAATACATTATAGAAACTTCACGAACACACCATGGACACTTCATAGACATCCCATTTAAGATTTATTTGTTTCAAGTTGGTGGAGGCTGTCGACAACGACATCCACTTAAGATTGATGTACTAAAATGAAAAAAAGGAAGGAAAGAAAGAAAATAGAGTGAAAGAAAAAAATGTGGTAAAAACTAAAGTATTCGAGATTGTTTAAGGTAGGCTTATAAATTTTGATTTGTGTGTTTTTAGTATGCATTTAAAGAATGATGAGATTTTGTTCTTAACTCATATAACTAACTACGTGGCTTAACTTCATATTCATCATTGTTTAAAATATTTTTCACAGTTAGTAATTTTTTTTTTAATATTTTGGATTTTGTTTTCTAATATTCTATCTTATAAAACTACAAAATATAAGATAGAATATTTTGGGCGGATCGAACCAAAATAAAATATAAGATAGAATATTAGAAAACTTTAAGATTATCCGCCCAAATATCAGACCAGAAATCCAAAATCCAAAATAAAATATTCTATCTTATATTTTCTAATATTCTATCTTATATTTTATTTTGGTTCGATCCGCTATGCTTTGTTCTGAAATTTTGTTTCTCTGATATGTAATGTTTTGTTTTGTTATGTTTGTGTTGTTTTTATCCCTGCTTTGTTCGGGGTTTGTAATTTTTTGTACCTTTTCCCTTCGGGGTTTGTAATCTTTTTGTACTCCTTTTCATATTCTTAATGAGAAGTTTGTTATCCCTTCAAAAAAAATAAAACTACAATAAATAATGTGTCATTGACGTATCCTTGTCCTACATTTTAAAATAATGACGTGTCCGTATCGTGTCGTGTTTATAACTCATGTTTGTGTCTGTGCGTCTTAGATTTGCTCAGTGCTATTGAGGCAACCCGAGGTGCTCGCATATGGCGAGAGGCGAGGCAATCTGGAGGTCTTGCGCCTCACGGCCAGCTGAGGTGAGCCCATTCAACAAAGCGCTCGCCTTGTTGCATTAAACAAGGCACGCTCGAATCTACCCTCTCAAGGGAGTTTGATATCTTCGAAGATTCTTCGATTGCGCTCCCACCATAGTTCCTACAACAAGGACTTTGTAGAATTAGTCCACAGAATCCTGGCCTTCTTGGACGTTCTGGGACCATTGATAAGGCTAAGCACATTCGATTTGCAATCATTGGAGAAAACCCAACAAACCTTGAAAAGTGCAAATAACTTCGACCAACACAGGCTTGAGAACGAGCAAAGGAAGAGTAAGTGGGTGGAAGTGTTCATATGAAGTGAGCATAACGGGCAGATTGAAGGTGAAAGCGAATGAAGAGGCAACTTCATTTGAATACGATCCGCTGTATTGATACCACCATTAATAAGTATCCAACTGAAGATAGATACCTTTTTCGGACTTTTGGTCTTCCAAATATGCTTGAAAAGAACTAAATCCATTGATGCTGGGTGTTCAAGAGATCTAGAAAGGGATTTAACTGAGAACTTCCCATTAGGTTCCAAAGGCCACGTTAGTCTGCCATTGTCAATGGATACCGAAAACCTGGAAACCAAAGCTAAAAATCTGCTGAAATCCCTTTTTTCCTCCTCTGAAATTGATCTTCTAAAATTGAAGCACCAAGAAAGGGTGAGATCATCCCAAAAAAGAGGCAACCGAGCCAACCTTCAAATTAGAAGGTTACTAGTAGTTAACTGATCTCAACTTGAAAACTGAATAAATGAATGAAGAAAAATTAACAATTAAAATAGTTACAATTAGAGCCTAGTAAGTTCATACATAAAGAAAACAATACGTGCTTAAAGATACCTGTACAAAATGCCATGAAGTTTGAAATATAATATATTGAATTTCTTTCTTTTGATTTCAAGTACACCAGATCTTGAGGACATATGGATAGTTTTTTTTTTCTTTCTAAAAAAGAAATCTTAATCATATGGCTTTGTTTTTGTTGCATAGTTGTTATGCTTCTTGTATGGGCACACTATTGATATACACACCCTTTGTTGTATGAAAGTTCTCTTTTTTTAATGTGGAGTTTTACAGGAGTTATATGAAATGTACATTGCAGGCTTATGCCGCAGCTGGTACTGTAAAACAAAACTATGCAAGTATTCTGCTGATGCTTTTACGCCTCCGTCAGGCTTGTGACCACCCACTACTTGTAAAAGTGTATAATATGGATTCTGTAGGGAAGGATTCTACAGAAATGGCAAGTAAACTTCCTAAGGATATGCTGATGAAACTGTTGAATTGCTTGGAGACTTCTTTGGCCATATGCCTTGTATGCGATGTGAGTTTCATTCTTCATGTTAACTCATTAAATATGATGAAAGAAGAACTCTAACCATGTTTGGGTCTAGAGGACTGGAAATATCTACTTTCTTCTTGTTCTTTTACCATTCTTTTGTCGTCAACCTCTATTATGAATACATGTTGAAGGTGAATTCTACATTTTGTTTGGAGAGGGAAAGAATAAATCTAAAAAACATAGTGAACGAAAATGTAGTTTGAGCTGTGTGAATATGTAGATAATTTATATGAAATATTACTTTGTTTCTATTAGTAGGATTAAGTGTTTTACACTTGAGGGAGATCTCTCGTTGGGAACTAATTGTTTAATTGAAAATTTCCAGAAAATTCATTTAATTTATTGAGCTTAAAAAGAAACATAAGGAAATTATTCCCAATGGTGAACCTGATTTCCCTTCTGATCTGTTCTGTGTGAAATTTAATTGGGAATTTTGCAGAGACGAGAATTAAATCAGAGTGAACGGAGTGAAAATAGTTGGTAATGGACAGTGAAGTTCAAAGATCCTAGATATACGCTTTTTTTTTTTAACGCGATACACTTTTTGCAAAGTTTATAGCATGTGATTGTGATTGATATTATGGTGAACCATGAAATCATGCCGCCGATTTTGTCTATTTGTCTTAAAAAAATTAAAGTTTTCATTTGTTAGAAGATGTAAAATATTCTAGGTTAAATTACAAATTTGATCCCAATGGTTTGAAATCAGTTATAATTCAGTTTCTATGGTTTTAAACATTATAACTTAGCCCTTATGATTTGCTAAAACCTAAAAAATAGTTAACGTTGTTTGTAATTGCTGGCTTAAGGGCTAAAACCTCACATTGTTTTTTTTATATTCGGTTGATGGTATTGGTTGATATAAATACATTTACCATAACCCATAAGCTTAAGCTTTGACTTGTTTGGTGTTTTAATATAGTTCAACATGGTATCAGAGTAGAGGTTAAGTACGAGTCCCTTCCAAGTCATTTTCCTCTCCAATAAAAAATGAATTCTACTTGTAGGACATTTCTAGAAATTTCCAAGTCAAAAAATGTGGGTTGTTGGTTGATATAAATAAATTTACGATAATCCATAAGGTTAAGCTTTTGAGTTGATTGGTGGTTTAACATAATTCAACAGGCAGTGTGGGTGAAGTAGTTGATTGGATAAAAAATGAGTTGGTGTTGAATGTCAATTTTGTAATTAGTCTTATTTGATCTACTTTAGCTTAGGTCTATATTTATCCTAGTTGGTTTAGAAGTATAGGCTAGAAAATCTCATAATCAGTTGGTTAGGAGCTGGATTTATGGTTGTAGTTGTGGAAGAATTAAATTACTGAGTAAGAACTCCTTTATGGTATTTGAGTAGAGGCTACAGGATAGGCGCTCATCATTTGATCCTCCTCACCTCCTCAGACCATCTTTGATTGCCGAGATCATCTATTTTCGCCCCTCAAGCATCCACCTCGGACGTTCACATCAACGTTGATGTTGTGAACAAAATCCGAAAATAAACCCTGATCAAATATCTGAGCCTATGGAATAGGCGCTCATGCTTTGATCCTTCTCACCTCCTCAGATCATCTTCGATTATTGCCCAGATCTTCTCTGTTCGCACCTCAAGCATCCACCTCAGACGTTCACATCAACCTTGTGTTGTGAACAAAATCCAAAAATAAACCCTGATCAAATGTCTCGTGTGCCCACACGTGCCACTCCAAGATTCAAATAGTCGCAACTTTGTGACGACACAACGCGTCTGGCTTCCCTGTTTGTCCGTTGGCCACAATTTTTGAGTATGTTGCAGTCAGGACGTGGGCTTTCAAAATATGTAGGATGTGTCGAAACATTCTGACATACAATGATGAAAACGACCTTTGGCAGCAGCAATAGTTTTCAGACGACAATGTCTAATGGAACAGAAACCTCTAATTTCGAATTTCTCAAAAAAACCCTCTGATACCACATTACAAGTATTGAGACTATTAAGTAGTCATGAATTTTATTTTGTAAGGTTATGTCTATATATACACGACTAAAACTGTAAACTCTAACCATCAATGGGTTTAACGGGCCTACTACTAATATAAATACAAAATTATAGACATAAATAACTCTAATAGTTCTTAAGCCAAAAATAAAAAAAGACTCCTCGGATCACCAAAGCGAGGCAGTGATTGCTATTGGTGACAACTCGCTATTCAATCCAATGAAGAGTTCCAGCCTTCTTTTTAGGATTCAGATGACATATTGAGTGTGAGTTCCTTTGATTCAACTATACTTATGCGTGAGACCTAGAGTATCTTTTGGAGGAAATCTTCCCTTTGAACTTAAATAAGCTTTCATTATATAAAGAATTTAACAGATCAAAGTTGGAAGTTAATATTTCAGTACCTTACAAATTTTTAAACATTTTGTGGCATCAGATTTTCAGCCTGGTTTGCTTTGGTTGGATAGAATATGTCTGCTAAAACTGCCTAAGCTCTAGGTTTTTGTGTCATCAGCATTGCAGTCTAGTTTTCTTTGGGGATTTAGTCTTGATTTGTGGTTCGTGGCAACTTCTTTTCTGTTTATGCTATGGTCATGCTTGTGTGCAAAGTTCTTGCTCTGTGGTGCACGACTTGTTAGTTCTTTGATATGACTTGTTGGACTGATTTCAGTGCTCTCTTCTGGGTTTTCATTTTTTGATTTGCGGATTCATTCAATTGCTTAGCCGACTTGCTTTTTGTTTAATTTGGAAGGCTATTTAGTTTTTCTGGATTCTGTAGTATTCCGTTTCGGATTCAGTTTTTAGTTTCTGCATTAATATTTGTTTTTCTTTTATCTTGTTTCCTTATTTTCTTTTATTTTGTATCTTTGAACTTTATTCCGAATTTGATACTCTTAATGAAAGGTTTGTTTCTGTTTCAATAAAAGATTTAAATACAAAATGAGTAAGAACTATTTCATTCCATGCAAACAACGTGATTTTTATCCCACCAACTATTTAACCCACACCATCACCGAAATACTATAGACCTCCTCATTTACATAATTTGTTTCATCTCAAAGATTGTGATGTTATTATAGTATAATGTTAGAGATACTCATCTTGTGGCAATTCTCCCATATTAGAAAGGTGAACATTCTTCAACATATATATAAGATAAGGTTAACTACTCTTCTCCAAGCCAATTGGTTTTGAGATGGATGCCCACATTTTCTAATATGGTATAAGAGCTCCAAGTTGTTAGGCCCCCGAAATTCCGAGGACCCCACCCAAGCAGGCAAAGACTTAAGCGGGCATTTGATGATACCAAAAGTTGGATGTGACCCAAGCGAGTAAGCCAAAGCGAGAATATTTCGGGCCACAAATTTGGATCTAGTCCAAAATGGCTTTTCCAAATATGGCACCATCTTGAGGGGGCATGCTGGAGATACTCATTTTGTGGCAATTCTCCTACATTGAAAAGGTGAGGATTCTTCAACATATATATATGATAAGGTGAGCTACTCCTCTCCTAGCCAATTGGTTTTAGGATGGATGCCCACACTTTCTAATATGGTATCAAAGCCCAAACCCCAGCCGACAACTCCGATCGCCGTGGGTTGTCCTTCTTCTTCCTTTCTCAGACGGAGCCTCCTCCTTCTACTGTCTCTCAAGTGATCGCGACTAATCACCTTTCAATCGCGATCTCGATAACATTTCCGATCACTGCATTTCCGATCTCGTTTCGCTTCTCAGACTATCGCGATCTCTCTCCTCGTGATCTTTCTCTCCTCGCAATTTCTCTCTCCTCACGCCTGTTTCGCGACCAGCATCATAACCAGCGACTTGGGTTGCGATTTTGGGTTTCTCATAGCTAGCGACTTGGGTTGCGATTTTGCGACTTGGGTTGGGATTTCAAACGCCCGACCAACAACGAAACAAAACACGTGAATTGGGTTGCGGTTCTGACAATCTTAGTATTCTAAACGCGCAACAGCAAACCCGAACGCGACAAAAGTGAACTTGATTGCTGCCAAAAGTTTTCTTCTCACTATAGCTTCTCAACGACATAGCACTCCTATTATCAAATCTCCAACATGACTGAAAGTGTGGAGAAGACATGAAAACTTACAAAGAAATTGTTGAGAAATTGAGATTTCTAGTGGGACTTAATAATGAGTTCCGCGATATAACATGAAGAATTATGAGTGAAAATAGGTTACCATCTCTTATAGAAGCCTTCTTTGAAGTTCGAAGAGAAGAAAGCAGAAAAATTTGTTGGTTCAGAAACTTCAGCCATAGTGACACACAATTTGTTGGTTATATTAGTTTTAATATTATTCTTGTAAATATAATAAGGAAAAATATATCTTATTATATTATTTTTTTTATATTTATTAGTTTCCTTTCCTAGGTAGGAATTTTAATGTTACTATTTAAGTAACCTGTTTGTATCATTATTGGGTAAGAGAAATAAAATTAAGAATTTCTCCATACTTTTCTCATGGTATCAGAGCCTAAAAAAACCCTAACCTAGAATAACCCTAACCAAAAACGAAAAATCTTTTTCCTATCGCGCAGCCTTTTTTCGCGACAGAAAAAAAAATTCTGCTTCTCCTGCTTCAGGCTTCAGCGTCGCATCGCACATCGTGGTCGTCTCGGGCGTCAGTCTTCAGACTTTGGCGTCGGTTTCGCTTCTTCGTTGCTGGACTTCGTCTCCAACTACACGCGCGACTTCGGCGGCTTCGGCGACTTCGACTTCAGCGACTTCGGCGGGTTCGACGACTTTGGTTTTGTGCTGTCTCCCATCTATGCGCGCGATTTCGGCACTGTCTGCGTGCGACTCCACCTGTGCGATTCCAACTGCTTGCTGATTCACAGTTTTCTAGGTCACAACTTCAAAATAATCATGTCAGAGGCCAAAGAAGTGATTGCGAGACTACCCAGTAATAGTCCTACGATTCAGATAACGACCATTCGATTAAATGGTGACAACTTCCTTCGTTGGTCACAAATCGTTAGAATGTTCATCCGAGGCCAAAGCAAGATAGGATATTTGACCGGAGATAAGGAAGCTCCTCAGAAAAATGATCCGGCATTTCCTGTATGGGATTTAGAGAATTTCATGGTCATGACCTGGCTAGTAAATTCCATGACCGAAGAAATAGGCAGTAATTATATGTGTTGTGCTACGGCTAAAGAATTATGAGATATTGTTACTAAGATGTATTCCGACCTGGAAAATCAGTCGCAGGTTTTTGAATTAAATTTCAAACTAGGAGACGTGAAGCAGGGAGGTAATTTTGTAACCCCAATATTTTCACTCTTTAAAGAGAATTTGGCAGGATCTTGACTTATTTGATAATTATGAATGGAAATCGGCCGAAGACCAGAAACATTATAAAAAACTTGTTGAAAACGGTCGTATTTACAAATTTTTAGCTGGTCTCAATGTAGAATTTGATGAAGTACGAGGTAGAATTCTTGGTAAGACTAACCTTCCTACGATTAGTGAAGCTTTCTCAGAAGTTCGTAGGGAAGAGAGTCATCGGTATGTCTTGATTGGAAGAAAGTCGATGGATACAGTGGAAAGTTCAACACTGGTAGTAGATACTACGGTGAACCAGGCTTCCTCAAATAAAGCTATCAAACCCCGAGTTACATGTGATTACTGTCATAGACCATATCATACTAGGGAAAATAGTTGGAAACTTCATGGGAAACCTGCTAATTACAGAAACAGTAGACAGGGGGAGAAGAATACTCGTCCTCCTACCGCTAGTGCAAATAATGCTGAATCAACCGTATTTAATAAGGAGCAAATTGATCAACTTCTGAAACTGCTAAAGGACACTTCTTCTTCATCTGGTAATCCTAGTGTCTCGTTGGCACAAACAGGTAATTATCCTGGTACCTTTTCATGCTCTAGTTCAGCTCCATGGGTCATAGATTTTGAAGCATCAGATCATATGACGAACTCGCCACAACTGTTCCAAACCTATTCCCCTCTATACTATGATAAAATCAAAATAACTGATGGTAGTTATTCTCCTGTCTATGGAAAATGAGCCATCAGTTTATCCTCCAAAATTTCTCTACAAAATGTTCTTCATGTCCCTAAACTGACTTTCAATTTATTATTAGTTAGTAAACTTTCTAGGGTTTCTAACTGTTGTGTTATCTTTTGTGATTCGTTTTGTTTTTTCCAGGAACAGAAGTCGGAGAAGATGATTGAACGTGCTAGATTGATCGACGACCTTTACTATTTTGAGGAAGATTCTAAAAGTCATAGGGAAATTCAGGGATATAGTAGTGTTAGCTCTAATGCTGTTAGGGATACTTTAAAGTTATGGCATTATAGGTTAGGACATCCTAGTTTTTTTTATTTAAAACGGTGGTTTTCGTAACTGTTTGTAGGAATTGATTGCTCGAAAATGAAATGTGAACATTGTTCTCTTGCAAAAACTCATCGTATTTCCTATTTGTCTCTAAACTATAAAGCGTCTGCTCCTTTTTATTTAATTCATAGTAATGTTTGGGGGCCTTCTAAAATAGTTACCTGAGGTGGGAAAAAATGGTTTGTAACCTTTATTGATGACCATACTCGTGACACCTAGGTATATCTTATTTCAAAAAAAAAAATCAGATGTTAAAGAGGTCTTTATTAGATTTTATAACATGATTGAAAACTAGTTCAAAACTAAAATAAGTATTCTTCGTTCTGATAATGGGACAGAATACTTTCATACTCACTTAAGTGAGTTGTTATATAGTAAGGGCGTCTATCACCAATCAACCTGTAGGAATACATCCCAACAGAATGGTATTGCTGAAAGGAAAAATCGGTACTTGTTAGAAGTTTCTCGTGTGATTATGTTTTCAATGCATGTACCACAATATCTGTGGGGGTGATGCTATTCTTACGGCTGCCTATCTCATAAATCGAATGCCTACGAAAGTTTTAGGTTTTCACACTCCTTTAGAACATCTTACAAAGAACATCCCTACAATTCGGATCTTTTCTGATCTGTCTGCCAGGGTTTTTGGTTGTCAAGTCTTCGTTTTAGTGTCTAGTCCCTTATTCTCTAAACTAGATCCTAGAGCCGTAAAGTGTGTGTTCTTAGGATATGTATCCCATCAGAAGGCTTATAGGTGTTATGACCCTGTCACAAGAAAGGTGTATGAAAGTTTGGACGTGTCTTTTATAGAAGACCCCTATTTTTCCAATTCGCTTTAGGGGGAGATATCTACAGAAGGGAATGATAAAGAGCAATTTTGGTCCTTACCTCTTCCTAAGTTCGTTCATCACGAGGTGGTTGATCTTAATTCCACTACTCCAGAATATAATATGGTAGGCTCTTCGTCAGGGGAGAAGTGTTTTCTTTAGAAGAAGAGGTAGCTCAGGGTGTTTCTGAGTTTCAAGTTTATACTAGAAGAAAGCCAAATCAAAATAGTAATGAGGCGTTGGTTGATTCAACACATGGCCAACCTGAGGCTTCGACGACTGCTCCTATAAATCCTGGTAATTCTTCTAACTCTTCTCATCCTGAAAATCAAAATCAATTATCTGATGTTTCTGATCTTGATATTCCTATAGCATACAAGAAAGGAACCCGTAGCTGCACTAAATATCCTATTAGGAATTTTTTGTCCTACCATAAATTATCCACTACTCATAGAGCCTTTATATCTAGGATAACCAACCTGTTTGTTCCAAAAAGTATACAGGAAGCCCTAGAAGATCGAAGTGGAACTTAGCAGTTATGGAAGAGATGAATGCACTCAAACAGAATCATACGTGGGATGTAATGGAATTACCAGAAGGGAAGAAGACAGTAGGATGTAAATGGGTATTTACAGTAAAATGCCGCGCTGATGGAAGTATTGAGAGGTAGAAAGAAAGGTTGGTTGCTAAAGGGTTTACTCAAACCTATGGAATTGACTATCAAGAAACTTTTACTCTCTTGGCTAAACTAAACTCAATAAGAGTACTTTTATCCATTGCTGTCAATAAAGACTGGCCTTTATATCAACTTGATGTGAGGAATGCTTTTCTCAATGGGGATCTAGAAGAAGAGGTTTATATGGACTTATCACCTGGTTTTGAAACAAATGATAGAAACAACAGTGTTTGCAAATTAAAAAAAGGCATTGTATGGTCTCAAACAATCACCTAGAGCCTGGTTTGAGCGTTTTGGAAAGGCAGTTGCAAATTGTGATTTTCTTCAGAGTCAGGCAGACCACACTATGTTCTACAAACATGCTAGAGGTAACAGAATAACTGTTCTAATAGTTTATGTTGATGACATCATTGTAACAGGTGACGACGAGGTAGAGATGAATGAACTGAAAGAAAAATTAGCAAATGAGTTTCAAATTAAAGATTTAGGAGTGTTGAAATATTTTCTGGGTATGGAGTTTGCAAGATCAAAGACAAGTATTGTAGTAAATCAAAGAAAATATATCGTAGATTTACTAAATGAAACCGGGTTACTTGGTTGCAAGCCGGCCGAAACTCCTATCGAACAAAATGCAAGACTGCAGGCAGCTACAGAAGAAGAAGTAAAGGATAAAGAAAAATATCAACGACTCGTGGGGAGGCTTATTTATTTGTCTCATACTCGCCCTGATATAGCCTTTGCTGTAAGTATGGTAAGTCAATTCGTGCACGCACCAGGTCCCGTTCATTTTGAAGCTGTATACAGGATTCTGAGATATCTGAAAGGTACTCCTGGAAATGCCATATTGTTCAAGAAACAGAATCATCTTAACATTGAAATGTATACATATGCTGATTGGGCTGGTAGTACGATAGATCGAAGATCAACCTCAGGTTATTGCTCCTTTGTTGGAGGAAATTTGGTTACATGGCGTAGCAAGAAACAGAGGTAGTTGCAAGAAGCAGTGTTGAAGCCGAGTTTAGAGCATTAGCTCTTGGTGTTTGTGAATGTATATGGATAAAGAGACTCTTGGAAGAGCTTAAGT
>JBBMEG010044864.1:23870-55738 GCA_037832605.1 Cyclanthera cordifolia | reverse complement strand
ACTCAATCTAGAACAAGATCTTCCATATCTTGCTTCTAGATCTTTGATCAAAGAGGTAATCAAAATTCTAGCCTTTTTTCCTCTTGGTTGTTCCAAATCTATAAGGATGTGTTAATCTCTTAGATTCAAGGGTTCTTGCTTCATTATAAGCTTAGATTTTTGGGCTGAGAATATGCTCTAAATCTTTAAGAACATTGAATACAACAGTTATAAATTGGGCACGAAATAGAAATCAAAGAAATGGAGGAATTACGTTAATAATTTTAAGAAGTGGCCTGCTTGATATATAAAGATAATAGAAAGATAAAAAATTCAAATCTTTGTGAAACTATCCAATTTATGACTATTGCATTCCATGCTCTTCTTTCAAGTTAAAATGCCTTGATAACGTCCATATTTGAATAATTGTCCTTCATTTGAAATTTAGATTTTTCTGTTATCTTTATATTTGAATAATTGCTCTTCTTTTCAATGCACAATTTATAACTATTGCATTCATTGTTCTTAGAGATTTAGAGCATATTCTCAGCCTAAGGATCCAAGCTTATAATGAAGAAGGAACCCTTGAATCTAAGAGATTAACACCTCATTATGGATTTGGAACAACTAAGCGGAAAAGGCTAGAATTTTGATTACCTCTTTGATCAAAGATCTAGAAGTAAGATATGGAAGATCTTGTTCTAGATTGAGTCACTCAACAATCAAACTTGATCAAGGTTAGATTGAATGGCTCATACGCATTCTATTACAAGAATTGCAAAGGAACTTAGAAACAAGTGGCAAAGAATATGCTCTAAATCTATAAGAAATGATCTTTTGTGAATAACTAGTTTTCATTCATCCAGATCTCTCCCTTTTACAACTAAATTCATGGCTTTTTATAGCCTAAGCAAATTAACTCTAAAATGTAACATATAGTCATTTGAATAGTCATAACCTCTCTAGCCATCAATACCATATTGACCACTTAACAAATTGTAACCTAAAACATTAAAATAAGTTTAAAATTGAGAAATTACATAAAATATTCAAAAATCTAAAAATTAATCTTTATTTTGCTAACTTCAAATGTTCCAACTCTTTGAGTAGTTAAAGACCTTGTGGGTATGATTAAGACAAATGAATCCATATCATTATCACAACCATACGCTGCAAGGAACAAGTAAACTGGATGTCACCAGTACAAACTCAACGTGACAAGAATGAGGTGTAAAGCTACCTCAGAGATGTCATCCCCCTAATCCTCAACTAATGACGGCTAGAACACAAAATGATCTTTAGTAACACAAAATTATTGACGTGGCATGTTACTGATAGACAGGTTGATGGGAATATAAGACATCGAGCCGATACACTCTCATGGAAACAAATAGACGAAAGATGGCCCGAATTTAGTTAGAATCTAGGAATCTTAGTCTAGCCTTATCAACAGATGGTCTAAATCCACACGGAGACCAAAGTACTAGATGTAGTCTTTGGCAGTGATGTTCGTTACTTACAATCTACCTCCATGGATGTGCATAAAGTATAAATATTTGATGTTAAATCCATTGGTTTCTGGACCCAAACCACCAGGAAATGACATTGATGTCTATTTAGCACCATTAGTTGATGATCTGAAAATGTTATGAAATAGAGGTATTGAATGTTTTGATGCACACCGCCAACAACGTTTTACCTTAAAAACTATTTTGTGTTGTGAACCATTAATGATTTCCTTGCATACGGTAATTTGTGTGAGTGTACTGTAAAAGGGTATCATGCATGTTCGATATGTGGAGAAAAAATAACATCTACTTATTTACCTAAGGAAAAAAGATGGCATACCTTGGACATCAGAGATATCTACCTAATGGGCACCCATATAGACGACAAAAGAAAGCGTTTAATGGGGAACAAGAATTTGGAGTAGCTCCTGAACAGTTAAGCGGCAAAGAGATTCTTGCATAACTAAATACAATTCAATTTACTCATGGTAAAGGACATAGAAAAGAGCAACATGCAAACACTTATTGGAAGAAGAAATCAATTTTTTTGAGTTGGAGTATTGGAAACATTTTCACGTGCGACATTGTTTAGATGTCATGCACATCGAGAAGAATGTTTGTTCTAATATTATTGGAACCCTGCTTGATATTCCTTGCAAAACAAAATATGGGTTAAAAACACGTCAAGACCTAGTTGAATTGAATATCTGATCGGAGTTAGCCCCAAAAATGGGAGAGAAAAGAATATTCTTGCCTCCATTATGTTACACACTAACCAGAAATGAGAAATTGAGTGTGTGTAAAACATTATCTGAAATTAAAGTACCGGAAGGATTTTCATCTAACATAAGTAAAACAGTGACGATTAGTGATTTGAGACTTTACGGGTTAAAATCGGACGACCATCATGTTTTGATGCAACAACTACTACTTGTAGCAATTCATGGTATTTTGTCTAAACATGTTCGATACACTATCATTCGTCTATGCTTTTTCTTGAATGCTATATGTTCTAAGTCGATAGATTCAACTAAGTTGAAAGAATTGTAAGATGATGTAGTGTCACTTTATGTCTTCTGGAGAAGTTTTTTCCACCATCATTTCTCACAATAATGGTTCACCTTGTGGTTCATCTTGTAAGAGAGATAGAATTTTGTGGACCAATTTATTTGAGGTGGATGTATTCTTTTGAAAGATATATGAAGATTTTGAAAGATTATGTTCGTAATAGAAATCGACCTGAGAGATGTATTGGAGAAAATTATATAGTACAATAGTCTATAGAGTTTTGCTCTAAATTCTTACAAGGAGTTGAATCTGTTGGATTTCTATCATCAAATAATGTAGATGCAAATAAGATTGATCGGCCGTTATCTACTGCCAATTATAAAACACCAACTAAGGATATGATTGATCAAGCTCATTTGTATGTACTATATAGCTTAAACGTTGTGCTTCCATTTGTAGATCAACACATGGAGATGTTGTCTAAATTGAATCCTAGTAGGTCTAAAAATAAAAAATGGCTTCAAGACGAACATTATCAAAAATTTAGTACTTGGTTGTGGATCCTGTTGGGCTCGCTTTAGGGGTTCGAAACAATTCTATATCATCTACGTTGAGGTGGGTATCATATGAACCTCGTTCAGAAGTGACCACTTATAAAGTTATATGGTCAATGGTATTCAATATCATACAAAGATGATCTTAGAAGTGTGCAGAATAGTCGAGTTATGATAACGACACAAACTTTACAAGTTTCTAGTTCGAAGGACAAAAATCCCTTTATTTTAGAAATGACATTTTATGGCGTACTTCAAGAAATTTGGGAGCTTGATTATCACAATTTTACCGTCATTTTATTCAAATGTGATTGTGTGGAAAATAATTATGAAATTAACGTAGACGAAGTTGGATTCACAACTGTAGACCTTAATCGCATTGGACATAAATCTGACTTCTTCATTTTAGCCACTCAAGCGCAGCAAGTCTTCGATATAAAAGATCCACTTGATCCTTGTCGATCGGTGGTTTTAATACCTCCATAAAGAACGGCCAAGATTGTGGGTACTGGGTCATCGAAACGTTGCCTAATACTATTGATGATGACTCATTCACCTATACTAGAAATAATTGTGAGGGTACATGGTTTAATAAATAGGTTCGTGATTGTGAGGATGACTCATTCACTTATATATTAATCATTGTGAATATAATTTAACAAATTATCTATTTTTATTAACATATCTTCTCTCTATTATGCAGATTGACACCATGTCTAGCTCGGATAGCGATCATGATGGTACACTCGTGAACACACCTACTCGAAACAGGTTCACTAGAGGCGTGATAGTCTTGCGTGAGCTGGCTCAAGAAAGAATAGCTGGAGAGTGTCGGGTTGTTCAATATAACTCAATGGGCCAAGAAGTCGGAGATAGTGCGAAGAAACTCAGTAGTTATATTGGTGTTTGTGTCAGATCACATAACCTCTCACCTACGACACTTGGGCAGTTGTCCCAGATCAATTAAAAGAGAATGTCTGGGATTGCATCAAGGTAAACATTTATTTAACGAAATATTATCATGTATTACATACTATAACTAAACCGATTTCATTTTATAGATGTCACTTCAGGTGGATCCTATGTCCAAACATAGGATTATGATGTCTATGGAGAGGACATTCAGAACATTTAGATATAATCTCACCAAAGATTATATCAAACCGTTTATAAACGTGGACAGTGAGAAGTTAGTCCACCCGCCTACAAAATACCCATACATCACACAAGAACAATGAGATCATTTTGTAAGTATTAGACTATCAGAGGAATTTAAGGTAACTACTTAATTCTTTTGTATTTTTTATACTATTTTAATGTTTATCATATTACTAATGTGTTCAGTAATCATAGAAAAATAGTGCATAACAAAAAGAGAGACGAAACCTTCTTAAATCTCCTCATCATATGGCCAGAAAGGGTTATGCCCAACTCGCTCATGAACTAGTAAGGATTCTAAACCTTAAGGCAATATATGCTATCATTATTTTATTCCACTTTACTAACTCATTGTTTGATGGATTTAGGATGTAAGTATTAAAACCGATCCATCCTCACGTGCACTATTATGGATGGAAGGTCGAAAGGGTAAGAATAAAAAGCATGTCGATGAAGCCACGGTTGAAGCCTCAAATCGAATTATAAAGATATTTAATTGATTTTACAGTTAACATTTCAAATCTCTGATGGATTAATTTTAATTAATTGAAAATATTTTCATTTCAAAATAAGTTAGGAAATGCACATCGAGGTGTAGAGGTTTTGACCGAAGCCTTGGGAACTCCCGAGCACCGAGGACGTGTTAGGGGCGTTGGTCAATATCTATCTCCATCTACTTTCTTCAAAATGGCTCGTCCAAATGATAGTACGGGAGCACCCGAGCATCAAGGACGTGCTAGCCAAGTTGGTTGCTCTCCTTGTAGGGTAAGTAATCACGATCAATCACCCCCGATTCTGGGAGAGGAACCAATAAGGCAAGCAGATGAGATCTTCCAAACACTTCTAGTCATTAGAGATGAACCCTGCATGGTCCGTCCCGTTGTCGAAGACTTAGGAGAAGTAAATTGCATATTATTAATTTCATTTCTTATATGTTTTTTAAATTTCATTACTCCAACTATGTGTTTGTTACGTTTGAAGGGTGTGGCATGTCAGCTTGCCATGGAAATGTTGACAACATTGTTGCCGTTGGCACAATGTATGAATCGAGCGGGGGACCTGCTAAGATTCATGGACTTCCACTAGGAAAGTACAACACACGCGTCCTAGTGGATTTAATAATTGGAAATAACGAGAATTTGGACCTTCCAATTTCTCTAAACGACGAGCTTCAATACCTTGGACAAGCCGTCAACAATTTTGTGTCATGACCACGTGCATGGATTATTAAGACGTCAACCAACGTATCAAAATAGGTATTGAATTTTACATTTTCTCTTTATATTATGTACCACACTATTAGTTTACTAATTATAGATAAAATATATTTTCCTAGCCGTCACTTCCAAGTAAAGGTAAGAAGGTTGTGTCAGATACACAATCTCATCAATCAGGCATGACGCTTCCAACCACAATCAAGTTGGTCTATCACTTTGCTAAACACAATATGAGTGATAGTGACATGCTGGCAATTGATCTTACTGAGAATATGTTTGGATTTCACAACAACTGCTAGCTTGCCAGAGAAGACATTTTGCAGTATTGTGAGATGGAAGAGATCGGCTACACTCCCATTCTTTGTTGCATTGCGTAAGTACTATATCTTTTTCAATTATTATAACAACTTTTTTACACTGGTTTATTACTAACGTTTCCTAAATCTATTTCAGCTACATTTGGGCTACTTACGATTAAAAGATTCTTGATAACTACTTACAAGTGAACGATAGTAGTTTTGCTTCGATTATGGGAAAACAAAATCAAGAAGGGAAAATCAAGAATCTGGCTGATCGTTTTGACATGATTACGGATGTCTGTCAACGTGTCGTCTTTCCCTTTAATACCAGGTATGCATTTTTAAATTTTGAACTTCGTAACGTGCAATCTATGAAGATGGTACTTTTAGTGTAGTCCTAATTTGTTTTGTCATTTAAGGCACCATTGGATTTTAGTAGTACTAATTCGTGATGATGGGACCATTTTATATTATGAACTCACTCAGTCAAAAGGAGTCCAATGAAACTTTAAATCATATCGTGAATATGTAAGTTTTTTTGTTTTTGGTAGTTTTTTTGTTTCAATTAGCTTATTATCCTTATGTTTCTACTTTTGTTCTATAGTTCTTATCGAATGTGGCAATCACAGAATGGGATAAGAGCCACAAAATTAATTTAGAAATCAGTGAAGACACGTAAATAAATCATAGCTAGATTTCTTCGAAGTTATATCATCCTTGTAATGATGAGTTTAGAGGTGAATTTTGATGGTTTGACATTTTCAAAGCATTGTTTCTTATTTGCCTTGAAATAGACAAACCATCAGTTAGATTTTTTTTATTCAAGTTTTGATACTTTTAATGTCGGTCACAAATGGTGACATATTATAATGAAGCCAAAAGTTTAAATGAAAATGGTGACCCACATGCATATATCTGGTGACCCATAAAAATCTGTTTCTTAAAAATTAAAAAGGTCATTTTTAATGTCGGCACATTTAGTGACGAACACTGTTAATGACAGACACTTTTGATGACGGGCAAAAATTATCGCCAAAAGTCTTTGGTGTCACGCAATATGACCGACACCAATGAGCAACCTAAAGGCTTTTGGTGTCGGTCATATTGCGTGACACCAAAGACTTTTGGTGACGGTGTTTGCCCGTCACCAAAAGTGCCCGTCACTAAATGTCTTTAATGACACCAGTATTAATGACGTTCGTTTGACCGACATCAAATATATTTGATGTCGGCATATGCCCGCCACTAAAAGTCCGGTTTCTACTAGTGATAAAATCTATATTCAATTTTTTCAGTGCTTAATATGCTTTATGTTCTAATTTCATAGGGAGATGGAAAGCTTTTCCAATTACTAGTCTGTACGGGAACATTCCTAGAGATGTTTTAAATGCGATCCTATACGCTTAGAGGGCATCATCCAGTTGTACAGACCAATTTTTCCTCGTGTGTCTCACTATCTTTTCCAATATTCCTTTGATCTCTCAATTGAAAATTTTAGCTTGATCATTTATCTAGGGATGGTAAGGTGTTACAATGTAATGTGTAACATTATATTTGTGCAACACACTAGCTAGCATCCCGATTGACAAAGTGTGAACCTTCATCACTAATTATAGCTCTAGGTGGCCAAAGAGTGTAAAAGATGTGCTTGTCAAGGAACCTAATGTCTTTGCATCATTTATTGCAGTTTCAATGGATTTTACCCATTTAGAACATAATCAACTGTAACTATGATATACAAGTTGCCATTGAATGGTGGAAATTAGTCCATAAAGTAATACCCCATAGATCAAAGAGTTCAACTTTGAGTATATAGTTCATTGACATTTCATTTCTTTTCCCTAGGTTCCCTTTATTTTGACACTCATGACATGTCTTTACAATATTGACGAGTTGTTAAAAATAATCAGCCAATACAATTCTGATTGGAAAATTTTAGCGCCGGCCTTGCTCCTTTAAAGTGACCTCCATAAGGTGAAGTGTGACATGTTATTAGTATGTCTAACGTCTCATCTTCTTTTACACATCTTCGAATTATACCGTCACTATAATATATATAGAGATAATGTTCATCCTAGAAAAAAATTTGAATTATGTAACAAGCGTTTTACCTACTACTTGGATTAATCAAATAGCTTAATACTACTACACACGTAGTTAGCTATGTTAGCAAACCATGGAGTTTCTTTAACAATTGTTCATCAGGAAAGTTATCGCGAATGTCAATGTTGGATGCATCGCATTTGGATTGGTCTAGGCATGATAAATGGTATGTAACCAAATCTTTACAACCTTTCTTATCTTTGATCTCAATGTCAAACTCTTGTAGTAGTAGAATCCAACAAATTAGCCTTGTCTTGGAATTTGATTTTGTCATAAAAATAATAATTTTAGATCCAACTAAATATGATCTAAATTTTTCCGATGCAAACACCACTACAAACGACCCTTTTTCTATAGTGGTGTAATTAACTTGTGCGTTATTCATTATCTTGCTTCCATAGTAGATCGGTTGAATTAACTTCTCCTCCTTCTGCCCAAGGATTGCTCCAACAACATAATCAATGGCATCACACATAAGCTTGAATAACTTTGTCCAATCTAGTGAAATTATGATAGGTGTAGTGACACGAGCACTTTGGTCTCAAATTTCCTTAAGCATTCTTTTGAAAATACGAAGGGTTGGTCAACTTGTAGAAGATCACACAAATGTTTGGAGATCTTGGAAAAATCTTTAATGAAGGATCCGTAAAACCTAGCGTGGCCCAAGAAACTTCGAATTCCTTTTACTGTACTAGGAGATTCTAGCTTTTCAATGCATTAAACTTTTGCTCAGTCAACCTCATACCTAGTTCAAAATTCGATGTCCTAGGAAAATTCCTTCACTCACCATGAAATGACATTTCTCGTAATTGAAAACATTGAGATTTTCATCACATCTTTTAGGCACTTGGCTTAGGTTCTTCAAGCAATTTTCAAAGGAATTTCCAAAAACAGTAAAGTAATCCATGAATACTTCCAGAATTTGCTCTATTATATCTGATAATATCACCATCATACATCATTTAAACGTAGTTGGGGCATTACAAACGTAAAAAAATGCATTCTTCATAACGCAAATATTCTATAAGGGTGGTAAAGGTTGTCTTCTCGATCCTTAGGGTTTCTTGTGATTTGATTATACCCTGAATACTCGTTAAGAAAACAATAATATTCTTGACTAGAATTGTGATCCAACATCTTGTTGAATGTATGGTAATGGAAAATGGTCTTTTTTGGTGGCTTTATTTCATTTCCCTATAATCCATACAGAGTTGCCATCCAATGACTGTCCTAGTCAGAATTTAACTAATTCTTTTCATTTCGAACAATCGTCATGTCACCTTTCTTTGGTACGCATTAGACAGGACTAACCTCATTCCTATCCGCAGTTGGATAGATGACTCACGCATCCAACCATAGGATAACTTATTTCTTTACAACTTCTTTCATTATAGGATTAAGTTTTCTTTTTTGTTTCACTGATCTTTCTACTTCTTCTTCCAAATTATATGTATGCATGCAGAAATATGGGCTAATGCCCACACTCAAATTGTTGGGTAGTTCCTTTGACATAAGCCAAAACCCTAACAGGGTCTCACCGTTGAGCTAGTTGCTGCTGGTGGATGGGGCAGAAGAGGGTCGCCTCAAGGTCGCGCCGCTGCAGCCGTCCAGCGTGGCAACACCCCGTCGTAGGCGATTTCTCCTCAATTTGTATTTCCTTACATTTTTGGGTTTTCTCCAACCTTGGTGTTTTTCTTATTCATATTTTGGTCAGTTTCATATTTTAAAAGATAGAAAAACTAAATTTTACAGAGTATTCCTTTACCTAATTGCTTGAGTTTATAAAAGATCTAAGAAAAAAAAAATTATAGTGTTAAACAAAAAAAAAAAAAAAATCAGCCAATAACAATTATATTTCAACATTCATCAAATAAAAATTATAACTCACCAATAAAAAGATTTCAACAAAAACCATCAGCCTGAGCCAAAGCTCTGATACCAGTTGTTAAGAATAGAGGGTAGGAACATGCTTAATACGCAACTGAAGCGTGTGAACAATTTTTTTTTTCATAGTAATAGTTAAACCATTTAATTATTTAGATTATTCCAATTAATCTATATGATTTACCATAGGTGATTGACATGTTGTTGTTTAACTACACTTATATTGACTGATGCCTCTTATTTAATATGGCGGGCTTTATATCCAGTAGGGTCGATCTATTTCTTGGAAGATCTTGATTGATCTCTCCAGCTCTTCCAATCTTTGACTTCTTTTCTACAAATGAATGCATGATGAGAAACCTAAAGAGAAGGGAGCTAGGAATTTTGTTAGAGGTTTAACTATATATAGAAAAAGAAAAGAGATCTTAGCTTTAGAGATGTTTCACTCTTGATGGTTTACCCCTAAAATTGAGTGGGATGAGAATGAAGAAATTTCCTTCCTCTAAATAAGGGGATGAATTTAAAAATTTCCATGATATCTCATATATTGTTTTATTTTTAATTGATATTTATCCAATAAATTTCAATTCCACAATATGTCTAATATATTATAAATAAATTAATACCAAATTAAATATATAAAATATATTAATTCTCTACTTCAATAATTATGCGATAATTATTTTTCCAAATAATATGTCTAACATATTGATTAATATTCATTATTTAATAATTATCTAATAATTATTAATCCAAATAATATGTCCAACATATTAATTAATATTCTCTACTTAATAATTCTTCTTTAATTATTAATCCAATTAATATGTCCAACATATTAATTATTGTAATCTCTCGATTACATAGTTATCCAATAATTATTTATAATTAATTTACCTAATAAGTTAATTTTCTTCTTATTAATATTTATCTCATAAATATTAGATAAATATTAATTCAATATATCTCATATATTCTGAAATTAAGTTTAACCATTAAACCTAAAGCTTCTATTAAATATATCTCACATAATTAATCTATGAATTTGAGCTCTTCAAATTCACTCTTGCAAGTATGAGCTAGCTCGAGGATCGGGTGACATATAGATTGAAAGCTTCAACAACTTGGGATCCAATCCCTATTCATCAACATCAGGCTCACCGCACTAAAAGATTATCCTCAACTCTTTATGGTAGGTTATGTCCACGATATAATTGGTCATCTGCCATGTGATCCTTCATATAATTTTTCGTAATCCACATGTAGGACACAAGAATTGTTCTACGTATGTTCTTCTACTCACTACGGTAATCCCCAACGTAGAAGGCTTATCGACCTAGTGTTGTTTTGGTGGTTTCACCCATTCACATCAAAGGGCGTTTCATAAAGCAGGTGTTCATAACCCACTCAAGAATAAGATCACATCGACAAACGATCATCCTTAATGAAGAACTTTATATGATTCTATAAGAAAATAACTAGACCGATTACTTAACTTCTCGTCTCGTGTTGTGAAAAAACTCTTTTTTGCATATCACCCCACTTACATGTCTCTAAATGAAAAATGGACCCAAAATATAACATTTATTGTTTGACATTTAAATGAAGGTTCTACAGTCATAAAGGGCACTAGGGGGACTTGAACCACTAATCAAGTAGATACTAATGCATCACTAATACGAATTGAGCTATGCTCACTTTGGCAAGAATGAACGTTCAAACTATGAAAAGATGATTTATTTTGATATATAATACCAAGAGATATTAGGAATAACATTAAAATATTTTAAACATAAAATATTTTCTCTTCTCCCCCAGGAAAGGACGAAATTTCCATAATTTGTAAGTAGATGGGATTTTCAAAAAATCATTATTTATCTCATGTATTATTTAATTTATTTTGAATGGATATTTATCCAATAAATTTCAATTAATAACTCCGATATATTATTCCCTCAAATAAATATCTAATTAATATACCTAATATTTTAATTCTCTTTTCAATAATTATCCAATAATTATTAATACAATTAATATAAATAATTATCCAATAATTTCTTAATAAACAATTATTTATATAATTAATTTATCCAATAAATTAATCATTTCTCTTTAACATTTAACCATTGAATATTAAATTGATATATCCAATATATTAATAACAAAGTTTAATATAAATAAACACAAACTGTTATTAATTATGTCCAACATAATTAATCCATGAGTTTGAACTCTTTAAACTCACTCTCTAATAAAATACCATGTCAGAAAGTATGAGCTACCTCAAAGACCAATGAACCAATAGATTGAAAACTACAACAACCTAAAATCTAAGTCATATTCTTTAACAGCAGGCTTATTCAACTAAATGCATGTGCTAAACTCTTTCACATTATAGGATAAGTTATGTACACAGATATGAAATTCCACGGATTATTTGACTTCGTGGGATTTGACTATGAAATTCCAAAGATTCCTCAACTATCCTAACTGATTTGTATATAATATCTAATGCTAGTTTATTGTCAATAATCCTTATTAATTGTCTTGGAACAACACATGTTGTAGGATTCGTAGCTTTAATTGTGTTGATAAGAAAAAATGGTACTCCTGGATAAACGGTAAAGATTTATTTATCAAGAATGAAATTGCCTGCAAAATAACAAAAATTAGGCACGAAAAAGTGGTGTGAGCCACATGACCTATGATGCCTAAGTCAGTAATGTATTTTGAGAGAGTTTAGAGAGGGGGCTTTAGAACTTAGAGTAGTTTATAAGGAGTTGTTAACGTAGTTCAGCTTGGATTCAATTGGAAAATGACTTGACATTTTACAGCAGACAGATTTATACTACTGCAGCTCACTTAATGGCGGTTTAATGCTTTGCCGTTTGTAACGCCGGTCATTAAACCGGGAATGAATACTAGTGTAACCCCTGACCGTTCCGCCTTAGGGGTGTAACGGTCTTATCTTAGAGGTTACTTGGACTCAGTGTACCCTTGCGAGTCCTCAATTCCATGGCCAACCTTTAATGGTGTGGGCCTTCTCAATTCCATGGCCAGCCTTGACTTGGACTCGGGAGGCGGCTTTGGACTCGGTCAACCTTGACCATAAATTTAAAAGATAATGAAATAATAATTTTAAAATTAGACCAATTATCTTTGGGAGATTTTTTATGGAATACTTTTAGAAAATCATTCAACTTAGTGGTTATTTAAATATTAAAACATTTCTGGAAAATATTTAGAAAATATTTAAAAGGGGTTTGTTCTTTCCTTGACAAAGAATCTTGAAGATCAAAAAAATTATAATCCAAGGTATGTCTTTGAGTATCAATATGTAATAGGATTACAATTTTAAATTCCTAGAAATATGACAAATATTAAATCATTCAATTACTATTTTAAAATATATGTTAGTTGTTTTCATTTCATGATTGTTGCATAAAGTATGTCATATAGATTTAAAATCTCACCATAGGTTAAAAACATTTAGGAATCATAAATATGTATTAAATATATTAGATATATTTTAGGAATTGGATTCCATATTTACGATTGTTCAACATGTAGATCACACAATAAATCATTGTTATTTATTTTCTTGGTTATGCTGAATGTATGAATTAATTTGTTTTTTTTTTTGAAAAATATTTTTCAAAATAGAACCCAAATATTCATTTTAAACTTGCTACAAAAATGAATATAATCTTTTAAAATTACTTTTAAATTGGTAGAGCCTAATAATCCATAAATGTGATTAGAGCTAATAGGATTAGCTATCACTAATATCTTTAGTTAATATGATTAATTAAAGATAAATTTTATTATGTAATGATTGGTTAGAAGGGAACCCTGCCTAAGGAAGATTTTGTCTAAGATGACGGTTTATAGAATACCTCTTCTTAGGAATGCGACCTGAGGGTTGAAACAATGATGAATTATAGAGCACCTTGTGTAGGCTTAAATAGTGTGATGAGGTTTTTAATGTAAAAAATCAATAATTCACATTTAAAACAATATAACCAACATAGGTAAAAGATAGGGAGTTGGATGAACGAGATTAGCCTAGTTCATTTTAGTGGGAGGGAACCCTATTTCAAAATAGGTAGTGAGAGAAGATTTAGTGTCAATTGATCATGCAATCTCCATAAAACATTGCACCGTGAGTTCCTAGCGGAACTACGTATCGACAACTTTGAGTTGACCCTCTCGATATGTGTTCACTAAGGTTTATACCAAGGCGAGTTTCTTGAATGGGATATGACTGTCATTTTAATCAGTACTTGACCTATCAATCGATGGAACTTACTGAGAGAGATTAGTATGTTTGGTTGATCAATTACGTTATCAAGAGATTGGTTAAAGAGTTTAGCCGTGTCTAAAATCAAAAGATGGTAATTGGAACCATAGGGAAATGAGTTATCCTGGTATTGGATTTTCTAGTTGAAAAGAGTCTGACGCTAGGGAGGAGTATTTGACCTATCATTTGACGACACTGGCTTTAAACCTTAATAGTTGTACCACTACATTAATTATTATTAATAGTTGGGTTTCCTAGATTTTAACTTGAAAAGTCATTAAAACCATTTTTATGCCACAACCATGAATTTCATTTTTAAATGGCATTAAACTTGAAATATTCTTTTAACTAATAATCAAGCAACATACCTTATTCGCTAATCTTGATATTTTCTAGTGATAATTTAACCAAATAAAATCTTTAGCAATTTGGAAAGATAATATCAACATGATTCTTGACATTAAAGGACAAAAAACTTGTTCTAACAGAGTATGGTTTGCTAGAAGCCGTAGCCTATTCAACGTGAAAGTTCACCAGATGCATGTTTATTGACATGGTGCCAATGAAAAAGCTGAGTCTATATGTTGGTGTACGTCTCGGCCAAGAAGCTTAGAGCATGGTCACGACTTAAGAAAAGATGGAATGCCTAGATTAGATGTTTGGGTAGTCTTTGTGTTAAAGAACTTGTTGTTCCTTGGATATAAGTCCAGAATGCAAAAGAGAAGCGAGAACGTTGACAGGGAGAATATTACCAAATGATGACGCACTTCAATGCTGCATAAATCAATAAGGCTATAATAGACAAGTCTAGTAATGCAAATTTATTCTGAAAACGCTACTATTTTATATGAACTTATAAGTAGAGACAAGTGTAGTCTCATAGAAGTTCCTGTAACACCAAGACCTTTCGCTCCCTAATTTTCAAGGTTAGTTTTTTTTTTTTTTGCTTACCTAGAATCTCAGGAGTCATTTTGAACTTTTTTTTGAATTAAAAGCATTTATTAAAGTCATATCTCGAAGGGTGTGAAGTCGGAATTTGAAAACTAGGGGTAAAATGGTCATTTTTAGCCCTAGGGGTATTTTTATAATTTTACCAGCTCATTTTGTCATTATATATGAAGCCAAAAGACAACCAAATGATTAGGTTATCATTTCTCCATCAATTTCAGTACCGCCGCTAGTAGATTTCTCGCTTTTCGAACCCCACAGTTGCATCGCTGATAGCCCAATCATTACCGTGTGACAACCACCGAAACTACCTTGGATTCAGTGTCGACAGCAAATCATTGGCCTTGTTTTCAGTGAGCCGCCGACAAAAACTGACGTTGTCAGTGTCGAAGTCTGTACCAGTCAAATCAAAGACCGTGTTGCCGTCGCGGTAGCCAATTGCAAGACGCCGCGTGTCGCGGCTCTAGTCGTTGCCGCCCCACGTGTTCAGAGCCAATCAGATGCTGAGGATCTCGTCAGGCTCGAAATGGGCACGATGGTGACGACGACATGTGGCACTTACAGATTGGATAGACTGAGCTGAGGGGCAGGCCGACCGTGTCAGATCTGACGGCTGCAACGTCAGACCGACAGCCGTTAGATCTGACACGGTCAGCCTGCGCCCTCGGCTCAGTCCAGCCAATTCTTGAGCCCATATATTTTCGACGTCTCGAGTCCATTTTTGATAGTTTTAAGGGAAAATTATGGTTGTTTAACCTTGTTTTGGCCAACTAAGTTTGGAAACAGCCTCAGGACATGTTGTTCGAGCAGTCTAAGGAGATTTTAGTGATTTTCAGCCAAGGTAAGGGGATTTCTTACCTTTAACTTGAAAGTTCTACAATTAAGTAAATACATGTGTAGGTTAACCTATAGGAATTTAGTAATGTTGAATGCCTTGTTTGTTGTATCTCCGCGTATTTTGTTGTATCTCTGTTTTACTTATGTTATAAATATATATGGTGCATTATGCAAGTAATTGATAAGTTCATGAACAGGTGGCTCAATTGAAGGCCCATGAGTGGCATTCCCTACCAGGTTAGCCCCGGAAGGGCACAAAATCATCTTGTGGGACCCGGGAGTGGCATATTCCTTCGAGATAGCCCCGATGTCACCTTCATCATCCACAGTCCAGGACTGTATAAGTTCAATGGAACTCCGATAATATTAGCATTCATTTATTATACCATGATTCATATGCACTATTTATCTTAGTTATGTTGATCCCGGTTCGGGATCCTTACTTAGTTTAGTAACTCACCCTATTATTTTCTTTGGACCCCACAAGTACACATGGGCTCTACCATGATGGTTGATTGGAGGGGCTGGAAAGACCATGGGCTCGAGATTTGTCGTGTTTGGTTTAGCGTATTTATTTTATTATGCATTGTTCACGTGAATTTTCCTTTACAAGAGTGATTTTTGTTGTATGATGTTTTCTTTTGTGTTTCTTAAAAATCTTTATAACTCGGTACATGTTTTCACCTGTTTTCGAACGATTATTGTGGCCTAATAAATGAGGCATTTATTGTTATGTTTTCTATTTTCTTTAAGGATCATTTAAATCATGCATTTAGGGTTTAGGCTTTGAGTGGCCTTAGTTGGCTCGGGTCTTTCAGTTCCATTCAGGAGCTTGGAGTCATAGATTCTGTAGACTGACTTACATTGTAAGTTGTTGAGTCTCATGGTCTTCCACTGCCGATCGTCATCGAGTAATATTTGTGAAGTACTTACAAGCATGAGTAGTTAGAATTAAATTTGAATTATGGTTGTAAGCCGTGATATGCTATGTTATGCTGTGATATTTTTAATAATAATCCTTACAATTGTTGAATGGGAAGGGGACTGAGAGAATCGGGTTTCCCTTGCAGTTTGAAAGTATGTCTAAGAGAACCACCTATAACAACGCTAGCCGTAATAACCACGGGGGTAGAGGAAGAGCAAAAGGAGCTGGATTGCCAACTGACCCTAGGAGGAAGACCAGAGCGGCTAGCCAACCGGCCGGGCCCTTCGATCCATCAGCAGGGGCAGCGATAGTGCCAGGATTGACTGTGGAAGCAATTGCTGCGATCCATATGATGATATGGGCCACGATACATGAGTTATTGCCCGTAGTTCAGGCAGTTTCGCAACAAGAGGTTGCCCTACCTAGACCGGTTGCCTCTCTGAGAGAATACGCCCCATAGAGGGAAGGTCTAGAGGTTAGTATTACCTCGGTAGCCTCACTCGACAGCATGAACATATCGCAGCTAAGCTTAGTGATAACATGATAGTATTATTAGCAGTAGTGACAGCACATCAGGTGACGACCCTAGTGGAGCTCAATAAGACTAGAACTGTGCAGGGTGCTTCTGATAAGACCAAAATGATCAAGGATTTCAAGAAGTTTGATCCTGAAGAGTTTGATGGCTCTTCCATGGACCCGTTGGTGGCTGATACATGGATTGAGGATATGAAGAACCTGTTCGATCATATGGAGTATCTCGAGGACTAGTGGTGAGACGTGCTGCTTTTTTCATGCATGGCGAAGCAAAAACCTAGTACAAGATAGAGAAGAACAAAAGGACGCCTACGGATAGACCTATGAATTGGGCCTAGTTCAAGACCACTTTTTACGACAAATACTTTACTGAGGCGGACAGACAGGATAAGATCAGCAAGTTTACTAGCATCCAACAAGGACGAGATTCTTTGGCCGTTATGAAATGAGGTTTAAAAAGTTGGCTCATTTCGCTAAGGAGTTGATTCCTATTGTAAAACAGAAAATCAAGTATTTTGTGAATTGACTTCACATGGGGTTGCACGCAGATGCCATGTCTCATAAGCCTGTCACCTTTAAAGATTGTCTGAACTTAGCCAAGACTCAAGGTTACAACCCCGACCAGCACCACTAAAGCTTTAAGAGAAAGTTCGAATCCTATAGGCAAACTAGGCATAACAACTATCAAGAGAATAAGCCTTACAGTCAGCATGAGCAGAACCGTGGTAGAGGATCAGAGTGGGGCAGTCCTAGATCCGAGCAGGGTAGTTACAAACCTGAGCAGCGTAGTTAGAGACTTGAGCAACGCAATTTTGCTTCTGATCGCCAGCATAGTCACCGAACTGAGCCACAACATACTAGATTTGATTACCTACTACCCAGACGTATTCAGCAGCAGCCGAGAGTAGGGTCCGAAGTAGTGGAGGAGTGCAAGCACTGTGGCAGAAGGTATAGAGGTTAGTGTAATGCAGCTCCTAAGGCCTGTTTCAAGTGTGGCAAGCCGGGACATTTTGCGAACAACTGTGTTTACAGGGGTGGTCAGCAACTACAGATGGCACCTCAGCCAACTAACACACCTACAGCTAGGTTGACAAGTTTGTGATTGTCTTCATTGATGATATACTGATTTACTCTAAGACAAGTTCGACCATGAGGAACATTTAAGGAATGTTTTGTTTGCGCTTAGAATGAATCAGTTGTATGCAAAGTTTTCTAAGTGTGAGTTCTGGCTAGGTGAAATTGCCTTCTTGGGGCATGTTGTTTCGGGCAGGGGCATTTCAGTAGATCCTGCTAAGATAGAGTCAGTGAGTAATCGGTACAGTCCTACTTCAGTTGGAGATGTACGCAGCTTTCTAGGTTTGCTGGATATTATCGACATTTTGTGGCAAACTTCTCAAAGTTGGCAGGGCCTATGACTCAGTTGACCAGAAAGGGACAGCGTTTGTTTGGACAGAGGAGTGTGAAAAGTGCTTTCAAGAGCCAAAAAGATGTTTGACATCCGCTTTAGTGTTGGCTGTTCTTGAGGGATTAGAAGGTTTTTTTTTTTTTGTACTATGGTGCCTCCAAAAGAGAACTTGGTGATGTGTTAATGCAAAAAGGAAAGGTTATAGCTTACACGTTAAGATAGCTTAAAGACTACGAGCAGAATTACCCACCTCATGACCTGGAGTTGGTAGTAGTGGTATTTGCGCTTACGGTTTGGAGGCATTACTGTATGGGGAAAGGATTCAAATTTTCACTGATTATAAGAGTTTAAAGTATTTCTTCACCCAGAAGGAATTAAATATGAGACAATGTCGATGGCAGAAGTTAGTGAAGGATTACAACTGTGAGATTCTCTACCATCTAGGGAAGGAAAATGTGGTTGCTAATGAACTAAGTAGGAAAACCTCACATTCAACAGCCCTACTTGTTACTCAGGCCCATTTGTAGAGAGAGTTGACCAAAGTCGAGGTTGTGTTAGTTTAGGAGGCTATTGCGCAGTTGGCACGTTTGACCATTCAGTCTTTGTTGAGATAGAGGATTGTGGAGTGTTAGTAGAGGGATCAGAGTCTGACAGTTCTGTTTGGCAGGGTACACGCCGAGAAGGGTAGTGACTGGTCAGTTGCATCTAATGGTGGGTTGCAGTTCAGAAAGAGACTAGTGGTTCATGCTGATGTCGAGATAAGGGCTGAGTTGTTGTCAGATGCTCATAGTTCTCCGTTTTCTTGGCACCCAAGGGGTACCAAGATGTATCAAGATCTAAAGTAGAACTTTTGGTGGGATAATATTAAGAGGGATATAGCATAGCATGTTAGTATATGTCTGACTTGTCAGCAAGTAAAAGCAGTGAGGAAAAAAAAACCAGGGCTGCAACCTTTGAACATCCCAAAGTGGAAGTGGGATGACATTTCTATGGATTTTATATCGGGTCTCCCTAGGAAGCTGAAGGGTTTCACCGTAATATGGGTGATTATTGATCGATTTACGAAGAACGCCCATTTTATATCAGAGGCGTTAGATTACTCTGTTGAGTAGTGGACTTTCTTGTATTTGAAAGAGATTGTGCGTTATCACGAGGTACCAGTTAGCATTGTTTCAGATAGAGATGCCTGGTTTACTTCACACTTCTAAAAAGGATTGCAGGAAGGCCTTAGAACCTTGTGTAAGTTCAGCACTACTTTTCATCCACATACGGACGGTCAGACTAAGAGGGTCAACCAGATCTTGGAGGATATGTTGAGGGCTTATGTGCTTGATTTTCCTGGTAGCTGGGATCAATGGATGTACTTGATGGAGTTTGCTTATAATAATAGTTATCAGTCCACCATTGAGACGGCTCCATTTGAGGTCTTGTATGGCAAATGTTTTAGATCACCCACGTTTTGGGAGAAGGTAGGAGAGAGAAAACTATTGAGCCCTAAGTTTCTACAGTTGACCAATGACGCAGTTCAAAAGATTCGTGCGAGGATGCTTACCGCACAGAGTCGACATAATAGCTATGCAGATGTCAGACTCTGAAATTTGGAATTTGAAGTGGGTAATCATGTTTTCCTCAAGGTTTCTCCCTTGAAAAGAATTTTGAGATTTTGAACCAAGGGCAAGCTTAGCCGAGGGTTTATCGGACCTTTCGAGATCCTTGAGAGGGTTGGAGCAGTTGCTTACCATTTAACCTTACCTCCTTCCTTGTTTAGTATGCATGATGTGTTCCATGTTTTGATGCTCAGATAGTATGTACACGACCCGACTCATACATTGATCACGGGCCTTTGCAGTTGAATAAGAATCTGAGCTTCAGAGAGAAGCCGGTTCAGATTTTGGATAAGGACAGAAAAGTTTTACGGAACTGAGAAATTAGCTTGGTCAAGGTACTCTAGAGAAGTCAAGTAGTGGAAGAGGCCATCTGATAGAGAGAAGACGACATGTGTGCCCGCTACCCTGAGTTGTTTTTGCCTTAGTTCACTTTCGAGGACGAAAGTTTCCTAAGGAAGGAATATTGTAACAGCCCGACCTTTCACTCCCTAATTTTCCCTAATATTCAAGGTTAGTCTATTTTCTTTTAGCCTATCGGGAATCTCCATAGTCATTTTGAACTTTTTTTGAGTTAGAAGCATTTATTAAAATCATATCTCGAGGGGTGTGAAGTCGGAATTTGAAAACTAGAGGTAAAATGGTCATTTTTAGCCCTAGGGCATTTTTGTAATTTTGCGAGCTCGTTTTGTCCTTATATATAAATCCAAAAGACAACAAAATGATTAGGTAATCATTTTTGCATCAATTTTGAAGCCATCGTTGATAGTTTTCTTGATTTTCGAACCCCAAAATTGTGCCGCCGAAAGCCCAATCATTGCCATCTGATAGTCGCCGACAACTGCCTCGAATTGAGTGCCAATAGCCAATCATTGGCCTTGTTTCTTGTGTGCCACCAACCAAAATTGACATTGCCAGTCTCGAAGTCAGTACCTCTAAGATTGAAGATCGTGCCGTCGCCGCCGTAGCTAATCGCGAGACGCCACGTGTCGCGCCTCCAATCGTTGCCGCCCCCACATGCTTGGAGCCAATCAGCAGTTGAGGATCTGCGCTGACAGTCGCTGCAACATCAGATCTGACAGTCGTCAGCTCAATCCAGCCTGACTCTGAGCTTGACGAGATCTAGAGCCTGATTTCAGCTAACCAGTGCCCGCCAGGTGTCCCAAACCGATTGCATCTATACCCGCGCGTCAGCTTCACGCGCCGGCGACTACTACTCCACACGCCACCATCTACCGCCACCGTCGACTCTCCGAAAAAATTTTGGTAGTGATTTTCGACGTCCTGAGTCCATTTTTCATAGTTTAGGGGCAAATTATGTCTGTTTAACCTTGTTTTGGCTAGCTAAGTTTTGTAACAGCCCCGAGACGCGTAGTTCGAGCACTCTAAAGAGAATTTAGTTATTTTCGGCCAAGGTAAGGGGATTTCTTACATTTAACTTGGGAGTTCTACAATTAAGTAAATACACGTGTAGGCTAACCTATAGGAATTTAGTAATGCTGAGAGCCTTGTTTACCGTGTATCCGTGTATTTTGTTGATTGTCTCTGTTTATTTGTGTTATAAATGTATTGGTGCATTATGCAAGTATTTGATAAGTTCACAAGCAGGTGACTCAATTGAGGCCCGGGAGTGGCATTCCCTATCCGGGTAGCCTAGAAGGTGCACAAAAGCATCTTGTGGGACCCGGGAGTGGCATATTCCTACGGGATAGCCCGATGTTACCTTCATCATCCACTGGACGTCTGAAACTGTTTAAGTTTAATGGAACTCCGATAATAATAGCATTCATTTATTATACCATGATTCATATGCACTATTTGTCTTAGTTATGTTAATCCCTATTAGGAATCCTTACTGAGTTTAGTAACTCACCTTGTTATTTTCTGTGGACCCCACAGGTACGCAGAGACTCTACCAGGATGACTGATCGGAGGGGTTGGAAAGACCATGGGCTCTAGATGTGTCGTGTCTAGTTTAGCATATTTATTTTATTCCGCATTGTTCACCTGATATTTTCCTTTACAAGACTGATTTCTATTGTATGACATTTTCTCTAGTTTTCCTTTAAAATCTTTAAGTTGGGTAACCATTTTCGAATGACTATTGTGGCCTAATAAATGAGGCATTTATTGTTATGTTTTCTGTTTTCTCTAAGGATCATTTAAATCATGCATTTAGGGTTTAGCCTTTGAGTGGTCTTAGTTGGGTCGAGTCTTTACAGTTCCATTTAGGAGCTTGGAGGTTAGAACTCAAGGGCTAATATATAAGAAGACAAGGTTGAATAAAGGCAATGCATCTAAAGTAAAAATAGTCATGACCAAGAATAATGAAAAGTGTTTCCATTGTCTTAAGCTTGGCCATTGGAAAAGGAATTGTCCCAAGTACAAAGAAACGAAAAAGAATTACAAGGTAAATTAGATTTACCTATACTTAAATCTTATTTAGTGGGAGAACCTTTCTAACTCTTTACATAGTAGATTCAAAAGCCATTGAACATGTGTTTTCTTCATTTAAGGAAATTGACTATGAGGAAGGTAAATTAGATTTACCTATATCTGCACTATCTCGTAATGTTGTCTGCATTAAGGATGTGGTATGTATTCATTAGTTAGCTGGCTATGAAGGACCTTCCTTGAACCTACTAAATACAAAGTAGTGACCTTAATAACAATCAGTAAGGATCTTTCAATTCTCTCCATTTTGGTCAAGCAAAGCCAAATGTAAAAAAAAATTGGATGGTTGGTCGACCTTTGTTAATTAACTTACTTTGTAAACACTAACATCTACCTTGTCGTCACTAATTAGCTTAGAATTTTACAAGAAACATAACTTTAAATTACTTAACTTGTATGAATAGAAGATAACCTTCACACAAGACTACAACATAATTTACACAAAAAGTAAAACATAAAATAAAAGCATAAAGTACAAGGAAAAGCAGTAAATTAAATAAATTGCATTAACATAAAATAATTACAGTAATGGTTGGAAAGTTAAAGTCAGAAAAGGAATAGTTAGAGAAATCACTTGCTTATTAGATTCTTATGTTGTGGAAGAATCATCCAATGATTGGATCTTAGATTCGGGCGCTACTAATCATGTATGTTCTTCATTTCAGGAAAGTGACTCATGGGAGCGGCTAGAACTTGGGCAAATGACCTTGAAGGTGGGAACCGGTGAAATTGTCTCAATAACAGCGGTTAGAAGTGTCAAGTTATACTTTAGCAATTATTTTTTAGTATTAGAGAATATGTTGTTTGTTCCTAAAATTAGAAGGAACCTAGTTTTCCTTATAGAACAATTTCAATCAGTAATTTTTAATGAAAATCTAGTTTCTATTTCAAAGAATGGCTTGGAGCTTTGTTCACCAATTAATGAAAATAATTTGTATATGCTTAAACCTAAGGTTTTGACATCTTAGGTTGGGTCACATAAATTCAATAGGAATAAAATATTAGTAAAAAATGGTTCTCTAACTGGGTTAGAGATAAAACACTTTACCGGTATATGAAGCTCGCATAGAAGGCAAGATGATGAAGACACCCTTTAAAGCAAAAGGAGCTAGAGCCAATCAATCCTTAGAATTTCTACATTCAGACTTATGCAGTTGATGAATGTTAAAGCTTGGGAAGGGTATGAGTACTTTGTATCATTTTCAGATGACTACTCAAGATATGAGTATTTTATCTAATGTCGCATAAATTAGTAAGTCGTGAAAAGTTCAAAGAGTTTAAAGTTAAAGTTAAGAATCAATTAGATAGAAGGATTAAAACACTACGATCGGAACGTGATGAAGAGTATATGGACATGGAATTCCAAAACTACTTGATAGAACATGGATTAACGTCTTAACTTTTACCCTGGAAACTCTCAACCTAATGAAGTTTCTAATAGAAGAAATATAACCCTTTTAAAAATGGTCCGGTCAATGATGAGCTTTGCTCAACTGTTGATATCATTTTCAGAATACGCATTGGAGATCGAGTTTAATATTTTAAACATGGTGTCATCAAAGAGTGTATCAGATGGAAATGGCGTAAAGGTAGTTTACGCCACTACAGGATTTGGCAAAGTTCGGCCTATGTGCTGACTACAAAACCGAAGAAGTTAGAACCACGTTCAAAGCTATGCCTCTTCGTAGGTTACTCCAAGGAAATAAGAGAAGGTTGTTTTTATAACCAAAAAGAGGAAAAATGTTTGTGTCAACAAACAGAAGTTCTTAGAAGAGGATTATGTTTGAGAACATAAAACTCGATCAGTAGTGGTGTTGAAAAACTTAAGTACCGATAATGCTACGATCCCTACAACAAGAGTTGTTGCAGGAAAGTTAACAAAGGTTGTGGACAACTTACCGACATTAGATGCTGGAAACTCGTCAACTAGTATAGTTGATGAGTCATTGGGATTTGATGGACAATCCTGCCCAGTCAAGAAAGTCATCTGCCTCGACACAGTGTAAGGATTGGCAGAAAAACAGTTCCCTATATAGATGTCTTGGAGGCACCAAACGTTATCTAGGATAACGTTGACGATCCTTTGTCTTTTAGAAAGACAATGAATGATTTGGACTGGGAATAATGGAAAAAGCCATGAATCTTGAAATGAAGTCGATATACTCTAATTTAGTCTTGTTACTTGTAGATGCACCAAAGTATATTATGCCTATTGGATGCAAGTGGATCTATAAGAGAAAAAAATGAGTGTAGATGAAAAAGTGCAAACCTTCAAGGCTAGACTTGTAGCAAAGGGCTTCACTCAAAAACAATAAGTGGATTATGAAAAGACCGCCTTCCCTGTTGCCATATTAAAGTCTATTAGGATCATTTTATCCATTGCCTCGTATTATGACTATGAGATATGGCAGTTGGATGTCAAGATTGCATTTTTGAATGACAATCTTGAAAAGGAAATATACATAAACCAACCTATAACAACCCGAAATTTTTACTATTAACGAAAATTGGGTTTTATTTTCCAAGTTCTAATAGTTTGAAAATCCTTACTACTTTTATTTATAAATTAAAATGAAGAATAAACTTTTCTGATAGTAATTAATGGATATCAAAAGATTTTTAATAAATATTCATTATTTTTATTTGGTGGCTTAAATTAGATTATAGGTGATTAAATGTTTGTTTATATAGATAAAGTTGAGATATTCTAAGTAGGTTTGGGTTAAAACTCATTCCAAAAACCCCTCTCCTTGGTTCTACTTTCCATATCCACTCTAAACAAACAATCCCATTCTCTAAATTTAAGTTGATTTGACCTAGCACACACCAAAAACACTTTCTCTTAAATTTTTTTCCTCTTGGTTTATGTATACTGCCTCTCTCCCAACTCTTTCCCTTTCCTGATTTCTCTCTCCTCATCCTCTCACCACTATTCTTCTTTCTCCTCCATCTCACGCTCAGCCGCGGTTTCCATCTCCCATCAAACAACACCGCATAAAGCCCTTCGTCGAGGCCGAGTGTATTCACGAGAAGGCCGCCAGTAAGCTCGTCGTCCAAGAGGGGTCACAGCTAGCCGGGTACGTGCACACTGCTCCCTCCACCGCGCGCGGCGCTGTCTGCCGATGTCGTTATTTCGCACCATCACCGCGAGCCACCACTGTCTGAGCCGACGCTCGCCGGACGCATGCCGTCGGAGTGTCGCCAAATCCGTCGTCCACCACCCTTCCGGTGTGACCTTGCTTGGGACTCTGTTTGTGAGCTAGCCTTTGCCGAACGTTGGCTTGGAGCATAGGAACTGGCTTGTGGGATCGCTTAAGGTATGACAGGTCTGTACCAGGATGGATGATCGAGTTGGATTTGACTATGGGCACCGCTGCACTCTCATAATTTATTTCACTTTTGATTCCTTTTGCATAACTCTTAGGCATGTGTAAGTTATGGTATTAAATGATGTTCACTGTTTTGAATTTTACTCGAGTACCCTTAAATGGTTTTAAAAGTTTTGTTTTTGAAATTAATTAAATATTGTATTTTAGGAATATTCTCACGTCATCAAAGTGTTGAAATTCGTGCATTAGGGTAAAAGACCTAGGATCGGACTGATAGTTTGTGTCGAGTCTTTACAGTTGGTATCAAAGCTCAGAGTCATAGATTATGTAGACTGGCTTACTTTGTAGGTCATTGTTTTGTGCCAAATGGTTTTCAGCTGCCGATCTCCATCAAGTAACTTGTAAGGGTTAGAGTTTTGATAGCATGAATAATCTCGTATTTGATGGTACAATCATAATTGATATTGATTGTCGAGCATGTTATTAATGATTGGAATATGTTAACTTTGGGATATTCTGATCACGAGTTTGATATTGATTTTTAAGTATGTTCACATAATTGATTTACGTTAATATATTATCATCATTATGAGTTTGACATTGATTGTTGAATACCTTGCCATTTATTGAATTATGTTAATGAGATTGTTGATCCTGAGTGATTTTGATTATTACTAATAGATGTGATATCACGACTATGTGTACTGGTGATTGATCTATATATATGTTATACCCCGAGCATGATCATTGTCAAATGTTATATATTGAAGTGGTAACATGAGAAAAAATGTATTGATTTGAGGCTTTTCAGGATGTTATTTCGTTGGTAAATGAAGTTTTAGTTATTTTGTTTGTTGGACTCCCAAGGGTAATGATCTTAAAACCAGGTCAAGATCGAGATACCTAGAGGTAGACTAGTGGTGCTGCAAGCGAAGCTAAATAATTAACTTTAGGTTCTAAGGATATTGTTTAATGGCATGTTATCCTAGGACGGGCAACTGAGTTGTTTGTATTGGCTTATCCCATCGTAAGGTGGATGGTCGAGTAGTAGTCCAGACTGAGTGAGACTTTTCGGATAGTATGCCAGAAGGCCATATATTAGGATTTTGATTGCGAGTTCCCATACCCCATTGTATTGATGCATTCACGAGGGTTGAGTTTGTTTTATCTTTCTCGTGGTGACTTATTTAAAGAGCTCGTGGTAGTTGTGTGTAGTCAACGGGGGTGAGGTGTGGTGTTGTGATTCTAGCAAGTACTCTATTGAAGTTAAGGTCAACATACTCAAGGGTTATCGATTACCTTAGAGGTTAAGTTGTGGAGTGTTGGAACCATTAGGAGGTTCTTGTTATTATATGTTGTTCAGTTAAAGTTGTTTAAAGCTATGGAAGGAGTTATGTTGGTTAGTGTAGCAAAGAAGACCGTTATGGTAGGTTTTGTCAGAGGAATACCTCCCGGACCAGCTCAGCTAAGATGTCTCGACAGCTAAGTAGGCTAATAAGCTAGGTGTTGTAGATGCATGCATGTTGTTGTGTTGATGCACCTTGTATTGATTGATTACCATGTTGTACTCTTACTGTGCTATTATAGATGTGAAGATTGTATCTTGAGTGATTTTATGGCATGCATGATTATGACGTGTGCATCTTGCTTTGATTTGTTGTCATGTTGAACTCGTATTGTGTTGTTTAATGATGTGTTGGTTGTATTTTGTATGTTTATTGCACATATGTGGGAACTCCTGACGTTCATTGATTGTTGCTATCACGAAATATAGGATGTACAGATCCCCTACGGTATAGCGTTGTTGTGTTGTTTGTTACGACCTTAGACAACATTCGAGGACTTTTCTAAGGGTGGAATATTGTAACAACCCAAAATTTTTACTATTAACGAAAATTGGGTTTTATTTTCCAAGTTGTAATAGTTTGAAAATCCTTACTACTTTTATTTATAAATTAAAAGAAAGAATAAATTTTTCTGATAGTAATTAATTAAATGGATATCACAAGATTTTTTAAGTAAATATTCATTAATTTTATTTGGTGGCTTATCTTAGATTATAGGTGATTAAATGTTTGTTTATATAGATAAAGTTTAGATATTCCAAGTAGGTTTGGGTTAAAACTCATTCCAAAAACCCCTCTTCTTGGTTCTACTTTCCATATCCACTCTAAACAAACAATCACATTCTCTAAATTTAAGTTAATTTAACCTACCACACACCAAAACACTTTCTTTCTCTTAATTTTTTTCCCTTTTGGTTTGTGTATACTGCCTCCCAATTCTTTCCCTTTCCCGATTTCTCTCTCCTCACCATCTCCCGACTATTCCTCCTTCTCCTCCATCTCATGCCCAGTCGCGGTTTGCAAGCTCCGACCAAACAACACCGCGTCAAGCCATTCACCGAGGTCGAGCATATTCGCGAGAAGGCCGCCAGCAAGCTCGTCGTCCAAGAAGGGTCGCAGCTAGCCATGTCCGTGCACACCGCGCCTTCCACCATGCGCGCCGTTGTCCGCCAGTGCCGTTCGTCCGCACCATCACTGCGAGTCGTCGCTGTCTGAGCTGCCGCTCGCCGAACGCAAGCCGCAGGAGCGTCGCCGGATCCGTCGTCCACTGCCCTTCCGGTGTGACCTTTCTTGGGACTCCGTTTGTGAGCTAGTCTTTGCCGAACGTTGGATTGGAGCATAGGAACTCCCTCGTGGGACCGCTTAAGGTATGATAGATTTGTACCAGGATGGATGATTGAGCTGGATTTGACCATGGGCACCACTGCACTCTCATAATTTATTTCACTTTTGATTCCTTCTGCATAACTTTTAGGCATGTGTTAGTTATGATTTTAAATGATGTTCATCGTTTTGGATTTTACTCTAGTACCCTTAAATGGTTTTAAAAGTTTTGTTTTTGAAATTAATTAAATATTTCGTTTTGAGAATATGCTCACGTCATCAAATTGTTGAAATTTGTGCATTAGGGTAAAAGACCTAGGATCAGACTCATAGATTAGGTCGAGTCTTTACACAACCAAAGGGGTTTATATCCAAGGGACAAGAGTAAAAGATTTGCATACTTGTTATGTCTATTTATGGATTGAAACAATCGTCCAAGTCTTGGAATAACATATTTGATGATGCGGTCAAATCATATTGCTTTGATTAGAACATTGACGAGCCTTGTTTTTACAAGAAGATCATTAACAAGAAAGTGTCATTCATATTATTATATGTAGATGACACTCATTAGGAATGAAGTAAGAATGTTGACTGATATAAGTAGTGGCTAGCTAACCAATTCTAGATGAAGGATTTGGGTGACATTTCCTACATTCTTGGGATCTAGATTATAAAGGATCGATTCAAGAGAATGTTAGTCTTGTCTAAGGCATTGTATATTGACAAGATGTTGGTCAGATATACAATCAAATATTCCAAAAGGGCCAATTATTTCTTACTTATGGAATCTCATTATCTAAGGAAAACAATTCTAAGACACATCATGAGGTTGAGGACATCGAGCGAATACCCTACGCATCGAAGATATGAAGCTTGATGTACGCTATGTTGTGTACAATATATGACATATGCTACGTAGTAAGCATGTAAGTAGATATCTAGGATTAGATCATTGACCATCAGTTAAGAATATACTCAAGTATCTTAGGAGAACGAGAAATTACTGGGTACACAGACTCTAATTTTCAAACTGACAATGACTCTAGAAGATCTACATCTTGATCAGTGTTCACCGTGAATAGTATAAGTATAGTTTAGAGAAGCATTAAGTAAGGATGCATCGCAAAATCACTATGGAAGCTGAGTACATGGCTGCTTGTGAAGCAGCCAAAGAAATAGGATGGTTAAGAAACTTCCTAGCAAGTTTGGAAGTGGTTCCGGGAATGAATAAGTAAATCACTCTTGATACAACTCACAATGTTGCTGATCATTTTACCTCATCAAAGAGATAGTGCATAGAGGCGAAGTGGTCGTCACCTATGTTGATACGACTCACAATGTTGCTAATCATTTTACAAAGGCTCTCCCATCTAAAGTGTTCGAGCATCACCTATGAAGTATGGGTCAACATGAGGTGTCTACTACGGTCTAGAGTAAGTGTGGGACTTAGTGTTTTGGCTAAACATGTAATAGTCTTTCTAAGGATTTAGTGTAAGTGGGAGATTGTTAAGGTTCTGCCTTAAAGGCCTAGTAGTTTATATATATATATATATATATATATATTTAAGAACAAACATTTAATGTTATTTTTGTTATTAATAAAAGTTATTATATTCCATAATTGTGCATTTAATATTCAAACGTCAATTAACCTTATCGCATTAATTAGATTTATGTAGATATACTCTTGGTTATTAAGATGAACACTCGGACAAGTATGTGAGACATACAAGTGGATCTAGTTTCAAGTTTATAACCTAAATTGTCTACAATATATGGACTAAGGTTAGGGTGCCTAAGTCCTGGTAACACGGTTGTTACTTCCCGCTTTACTAGAGTTGCAAACGACTGGATCGTGGTTGTTCATATGGAAACATGTGAGTGGGGGTACTTATGCAAAAAAGAGTTTTTGCATAAGACTAGACCAAAATTTTTATGATAGAGGTAGTAATTTTGTTATAGACTTTTATCAACTAGTTCACTAAAAATGATTGTATGTCGATGTAATCTTAATTCTGAGTGACTTGTGAACTCTTGCTTTATGAAAGTGTCATTTGACTTGCATGGGTGAAATCAGTCAAAAAGCACTGGGTCAATAAGCCTCCCACGTTCGGGATTGTTGTAGTAAGTAGTTGAGAATCCAATGTCCAAAGAAGCAATTCACGCATTCCCTAATATTGAGAAAGATGTAGAGTTGTTCCCTTAAGAACAAATTGCAAGACTTGAACAAAGGGTACCCACCTCTCATTGGCCTGAGCAAACATTGATAGTGGGACTATAAACAGCTTGAGAAATCAGTGGCTCTTAAGGAGAAAGATGTAATCACAGGGGTAGAATAGATTTCATATCCCAATTATGAATTACGAACAAGCTCGTGAAGGATCATATGATAGATGATCGATTATATCTATGAACATTAATTATAATATAGTACGAGAGAGTTCAGCACGTGTCTTTAGTGGAATAAGCCTAATGTTAATGAGGAGGCATTGGATCCCAAGTCGTTGTAGCTTTCAATCTATAGATTCACTGGTCCTCGAGCTAGCTCATAATCGTCGGTACACTATTTCATTAGATAATGAATTTTAGAAGTTTAAATTCAATGATTAATTATGTGGGACATAATTAATAAAAGTGTTAAGTTTAATAGTTAAACTTACAGAGTTAATATATTGGATATATTAAATATAATATTTATTGGATAAATATTAAAGAAGAAAAATTAATTTATTGGAAAAATTAACTATAAATAATTATGGGATAATAATTGAGTTCTTAGTAATAAATATATTAGGCATATTGAGTTAATAATTATTGAATAATTATTAAATTTGAGAATTATAAATTAATATGTTGAACATATTAATCAGTTTAATAATACTGGATAATTATTAAATGAAGAATATTATTTAATATGTTTAACATATTAATAATTATTGGATAATTATTAAAGTAGAGAACTAATATATTGATTATATTAATTATAAGGATTTATTTATTAATATATTTGATATATTTTGATTTTTGAATTTATTGAATAAATATCAAATAAAATAAATAATACAATATATGTGATATATTGTATAAAATTCGAAAATCCTCCCTCAAGAAAATTTCATCCACCCCTTAGAGAGGGTAGGGATTTTCGAA